>PVJS01016030.1:0-38032 GCA_004027185.1 Glis glis
GGCACACGCTTGTAATCCCAGTACTTTGGGAGGTGGAGACTGGAGGATCCGGGTTCGCGGCCAGCCTCAGCTCTCTCTCTCTCTCTCTCTCTCTCTCTCTCTCTCCGTGTCTCTCTCTCTCTCTCTACTTAGTGAGGCCCTCTGCAACTTCATGAGACCCGGTTTCAAAATAAAGGATAAAAAATAGGGCTGGGGGTGTAGCGAGGAGGTAGAACGCCCCTGGGTTCAATCCCTGGTACCGCAAAAAAAACCCCAAAAAAAACCAAAAAAAAAAAACCAGGCATTTACCATAAGTCACATTCTTAGCATAAACTTCTTATAGTGGTACAACATGACCCAAGGCCTCAACCATACAGAACCATTCTTATCATGTAGAATATCCCCAGGGTTCAGAGGTTACTTTTCAGGCCAAGAGCCAGTCCCAAAGTCAGAAGTCAAGCCTTTCTTTGACATGTGGAAGGTTTGAGCAACCTAGGGCTGCTGAGTTAACCCTTTACTCTACTTGTATCTTTTAATATAAATAGGAATCAATTGAGAGCTATTCCCCTCTTGCCTTTTGATATGCTTTCTTGATTGGGATAGAAGGGGATTAAGTTATAGCTTTTATGCTGGACTTGAATGTAAGAAGGTAAGGAACGTCATCCTTCATGAGGGTGAAAAAGGTTGATAACTTTTCCACATACTAGGAGGAATAAATTAGAAGCACATGAAACACACACACACACACACACACACACACACACACACACACAAGGAAAGATACTACAGGAGCTCAAAAGAGGAGTGTTCTCCAATCGCTGGAGAGATTAGGAAAGGTTTCAGCAAAGAGATAGCTTGGAGATGGGATTTTGGCCTTGGTAAGACTGTGACAGAAAGAGGTAGCATGAGAGGGCTATGTGGGGCACTGCAGAATGAGAGGAAGAAACAAAGGCATGAAAAGTTTCTGTTCATCAAAGGAAACCATCAAGAGTCTAAAGAGAAAGCTTATGGAATGGGAGAAGATCTTTGTCAGCTATCTCTCTGATAGAGGACTAATATCTAGAATATACAAAGAACTTAAAAGACTTTACACTAAAAAAACAAATAACCCAATCAAGAAATGGGTAATTGAATTGAATAGACACTTCACAAAAAAGAGATGCAAATGGCCAATAGATACATGAAAAAATGTTCAACATCATTAGCAATCAGGGAGATACAAATCAAAACTACATTGAGATTCCATCTAGCAATCATCAAGAAGTCAAAAACAATAAATGTTGGAGAGGATGTGGGGAAACAGGAACTCTTCTACACTGTTGGTGGGATTGCAAATTAGTTCAGCCACTATGGAGATCAGTGTGGAGATTCCTCAGAAAACTGGGAATGGATCCACCATATGATCTGGCTATACCACTCCTGGGTATCTTTCCAAAGGGGCTGGAATCAGAGAACTACAGTAATATATGCATACCCATGTTCATAGCAGCACAATTCACAATAGCCAAATTATGGAACCAATGTAGGTGTCCATCAACAGATGAATGGATTACAAAACTATGGGAAATACACACAATGGAATTCTACTTAGCAATCAAGAAGAACAAAATTATGTCATTTGCAAGAAAATGAAAGGACCCTAGAGAACATTATGTTAAGTGAGATTAGCCAGTCACAGAAAGTGAAGGGTCATATGTTTTCTCTAATATGCGCAAGCTAGGGAGTAACTGGGATACCAGAGGGACTCCAGATAATGGAGGAAAAACCTCAGTGGAGCCAGGAAGGTGGTCTAAAGGAAGGGAAGAGGGAAGACTGAGGTTCATTAATGGAAGTACTGCCAGGCATGGTGGTGCACGCTTGTAATCCCAGTATTTGGGAGCCTGAGACAGGAGGATCACAGGTTTGCGGCCAGCCTCAGCTACTTGGTGAGGCCCTCTGTGATTTAATGAGACCCTGTTTCAAAATAAAGAATAAAAAATAGGGCTGGGGGGGTAGCTTGGAGGTAGAATGCCTCTGGGTTCAATCCCCAGTACCACAAAAAATTAATTAATTAATTAATGGAAATACTACCATTGACTATGTGTACATATGTGAATATACCAACATCAATCTCAGTACTCTGTATTGGGAAGGGGGGAAACGGGGAAGTGGGGGGGCACCAAGTACTGTGTGCATGTATGTCACTGTCAACATGATTTACATTATGATGTGAGACTATAATGCACCAATAAAAGCATATTTAAAAAAAGAAAAGTTGGTGCATGTACAGGGGATAGTGAGTAATCCCATTTGACTCTAGTGGGGAAAGAGGTTGGAAAAATAGGTGAGGGTCATATTGTGGAGGGCTTTCAGTACTAGGATTAAGATACTCTTTTGGGATCAGGATGAGATGCAAACCCCTTTGCCTTTGAAAACTTTCCCTTTTTTTGGTGCTGGGATTGAACCCAGGGGCATCCTATTTCTGAGCTACATCCCCAACCCTATTTTTATTTTTTGTTTAGAAACAGGGTCTCACTAAGTTGTGGACAGCCACTAAGTTGCTGAAGCTGTCCTTGAACCTGAGATCATCCTGTTTCAGCTTCCGAAGTACTGGGATTACAGGCACATGCCTGGGTCTTTGAAAGCTTTTGTGTGGTAGTATGATAGGTTTGGATCTGCAGTTGAGGGAAATTCTGCAAGAATTTGATGGACTGAAGTTTGAAGTAGGATCAGCAGTTACTAAGCTAGTTTAAGTAAAAAAATAGTGAGAGCCTGAGCTATGGTTCAGGGTATAGATAGA
This sequence comes from Glis glis, assembly GCA_004027185.1. Classification (NCBI taxonomy): domain Eukaryota; kingdom Metazoa; phylum Chordata; class Mammalia; order Rodentia; family Gliridae; genus Glis; species Glis glis. The sequence continues at coordinate 2,759 of PVJS01016030.1, forward strand.
AGAGTAGAGCAATTCAGACACAGAATCTATAGCACTAAACTCTAAGAATTTGGTAAACGGTGGCATGTCAGATAGAAGAATGGGAAAGAGGCTGGGAGCCACATACAAAACAAGGTTTAGAGTACCTGCTGCCTGTGTCCCCAATACAGGAAATAGGAAACATGGAAAATAGACATGAGAACTTATTTGAAGAGGGGTTGGGGTAGGGGAACCAGAGATCATCCATTAGATTTGGAAATGGTGTGTGTGTGTGATCAATAAAATGTCCAAATGATATTCAATCAGGGCATTCCAACACTGAGTCCGTAGCCTGGGAGAAGGTCAGAGGCCTGAGGTCCTTGGCACTGAGGTTCTGTGGAAATAAATGATATCATCAAGAAAGAGAAGGCAGAGGGAGAAGAGAGGCTGACTTGGGGAAGAAGTTTGGGGTGCTAGTGTCTAAGTGCAGGCAAGGGGAAGGCATCAAAGAAAGTTCTCAAAGGAGAACCAGGTTGGAAGCCTGGGGAGGACAGGAACTCCCCAGTGTGACACCGTCTGGGAGGCAAAGTGGGGTGCAGTGGGGAGAGACCATTGAGCCTGTTTGGCAGCAAAGAAAGGCAGTGCTGGATGACGGTGAAAGGGGTGCTGGCCACATTTTAGGAATTAGGGAATAAGTGGGAAATACTGGGAAAGTAGAGGAGAAACTCTGTTTCATTCCTAGGGAGAAGCAAGAACTCTTGTGGATGGGGTGGTTGGGTAGGAGGGGCATGGATCTGATGCAGGAGGCACCCCAAACCTTCTAAGCCAGCTTAGAAGAACAAGTCCCCCAAAGCCCCAGATGATGTCTTCCTTTCACATGAAGCTGGGATGGCCACTTAAAAAGGCCCTCCTTAAATACTGGCGACACTGTGAATGCCCCTGAGAGACCGCAGGAAAACGATCCCACAATCAATTACTCTCTGGGCACTTTTCACTCCTCATGAGATTTGGCGGGTCCTCGGATGCAGCGTTCCAGCCCAGGGTCTTCACTCTTCAGATTAAAAAAGCCGTTATAACTCTCTGTTTATTTTGGAAAAGATTAATGGCTCCCCCTCCTCGTTTCTCAAGGACAGACTTTAGTCTGTCTAGAGTGAGTCATTAAATATGTCAGTTCAACCGCTCTGACTGCAAGATTACAGATATAAAATCATCCGATTTTGACAAAAAACAGCCGTAGCCTTTCTCTTATTTCGAATCCACAGCTACATGTGAATAGAGACAGATAGGGAAAGTGAGCCATTAGGGGCCCATGATAGCCAGAGAAACAAGCCCTCCATCCCAATCTGCAATCTCCCCAAGAGCCTCTACCCTCACCCAAGATGTCTCTCAGTGAGTTTATGTCAAGCCAGTCAGCTTAATTCAACCAACTCTAACAAGCTGCTTTCATGAATAATGGGAACATGCAAGTGGACAAGAAGGAATATTTACCCTCAAGAAGTTTATAATATACCAGCAGTGAGTTAAAACCCCCTGAGAACGCAGGTTGATGGTGAGGAATACTATGGTAGAAGTGTCTGAAGATAATAGAAAGGTGGGCTCAGTCCTCAGGCAAGATTTTCCTTTTTTTTATTTTTTATGGTACTGGGAATTGAACCCAGGGGCATTCTACCTCCAAGCTATACCCCCAGCCCTATTTTATTTTTTATTTTGAAACAGCATCTTCTAAGTTGCTGAGGGACTCGCTAAATTGCTGAGGCTGTCCTTGAACCTGCAATCTTCCTGTCTCAGCCTCCCAGATACTAGGATTACAGGATTCTGTTACCATGCCTGGCTGGGCAAGATTTTCTGGAGGAGGCAGTGTGGACACTGATCTTGAAGGACCTTGACATGTGTGTTGGTGCATTCATGTGAGAGTGTGTGTGCACATGATTTTACAGGGGTTAAGGAGAAAGTGAAGCATTCTGGGAAAATAAACTTTGATAAGCAAACACAAGAGGCAGAGCATTGCAGTGCCTGGTAATGTGTGGAGATAGTGGAACCTGAGATACTTTTAGGTCCTGATGTTGACAAATTCTGATGTGCTAGATCCACCTGGGCATCTTGTGAAAAATGCATCAGTCCAGGCCTCGCCCCTAGATTGAAAAACTAGGCTGCTGGGACTTGGGAATGTTAATGATTAGCCAGGATCATACTGCTTGTTGTTAATTAGCAGTACAACCCGCTGGAGGACCTGTTTTCTGGGAAGGATAAGCATTTTTTCCTTCTTGAAGGGAGTTGGGGTGTGAAATTTGTAAGGGGAGTTACAAAAGAGAAGACCAAAAAAATTAGATTGGCCCCAAATTATAGATAGATTGGATGAAAGGCTAAGGAAATTGGATTTCTTTTTCTATTGTCATAGGAAGTCATTGAAGATTTCAGAAGAGAAGTGACATTGTCAAAGTAATCATAGATGTGATCTAAAAACAAAAACTGATGGTTCGGTTTGAAGGCTGGAAATAGAAGTACAACTGGCTTATAGGTCCCATATCTTCCCAGCCAGCTAGGCCCTCCCACCTCATCTGAATCATGTTTCCCTTAAGCCCACAGGGACAGGGTTTTCTTTTCCTATTACATAGTGATAAAATATCTTTGAGAATACTCACTTCACCAAGCATCTTCAAAGCAGCTCCTTAAATACCAGAGATGCAGAGTTGATGAGAGGGATGTAAATGTTCACCTGGCTCCTGGCCCAAGGACACTGAAGCTAATCTTCCCACCATATGTCATGGGCTCCACCTCTAAGGTAGGAGTTACAGAGCATACATGGGTGACCACAGTGCTTCACCGTGGCCAAAGGAGCCAGGTGTGCAGGGGACCGGCTTCTCAGCAGCTTCGGGGACAGGTGGAGAGCCAGAGAATGGGGAGAACCGTGTTGCTTCTGGAGGTCTGCAGGTCTGGGAACCTGGGCCCAATTTAGGGCTACCTTGTTTATTGCGAGCTGAGGGGGAAGGGTCTGAAAGACACTTGAAGGCTACTTTTAGTCCAACAGTTATTTATAGATGATTTTGGCCTTGGGAAGAAAGCTACTGTGGCCTGAAATTCTGCCCAACTGGAACATAGGTCACCTATACCCTGACCACCTGCTCCCTTGTCCTGCTTGCCTTTGTCATGTGGATATTTTCCCTAGCCTTTATCTAAAAATTTGTCATCCTTTTTTTTTCTTTTTTACTTCTAGAGGATAAAATGTAGACTCAACTGAAAGATTAAGTGCAGACACCATAAATGGAAGCACTCCTTATAGGAGGAAGCTCCATATTATAATTAAAACACTGGCAGTGTCATTGGATGTCAGGGAAACTATCACCTTGGAACAGAGATTGGGCTAAAATAATCCAGAATGTGGAAAGTCTTTAAAGAATTAGCTACAGCATGCATAAATCCACCTGCATCTCCTGTGAAGGGCAGAGGGTCGGAGGTGAGTGTCCTCCCCTGCACATGCTCAGCTGCAGCGGTTCTCCAGGGGCGGCTACCGTGATTTGGTGGTTCAGTTAAACAGAATTTCCCCACTTTGTTGGCACTTCCACTTACATGCCAGCAGCACTCCTCAGTCATTGTAGAAGTAAAAATGTCCTATGCTGGGCGTGGTGGCGCACACTTGTAATCCCAGTACTTGGGAGGCGGAGACCAGAGGATCCAGGTTCGCGGCCAGCCTCAGCTGCTTAGTGAGGTCTTCTGCAATATCGTGAGACCCGGTTTCAAAATAAAGGATAAAAAAATAGGGCCAGGGGCGTAGCTTGGAGGTAGAATGCCCCTGGGTTCAATTCCTGGTACCGCAAAAAAAAAAAAAGAAGTAAAAATGTCCTGAGAAACATGTCTTTGTCCCAGGGTGTCCCTGTATAAGTTATTTCCTTTAACCAGCATAATGATTTTAAAAATGTGTGTAACCTCTTCACTCTTCAGATGATGAACTAAGACTTGAAATGGATTTATGGCCTTTATTTCCACATGGCTCATTAAGTGTGACGCTAGGTTTCAAGCCCCCATAGGCTGGCACTAGTGAGCTCCTTTTCTAAAATAATGTGCTGTCTTTCAATGGAGGCTGATGCTTGTACTACATTTCAATCAACTAATAAATATGTACACCTGAAACTTTGTTGTTGTCAGCTAGATTTCTAGCTATTTTCTAAGGAGAATAGATTTTTGTTGTTAAACAGAGGACTCTGTTTTGCTGAGGTCCTTGAGGCAAGTTTAGAGACAAGAGTAATGGGAACTGGCATAATTGGCCTGACACAGGGAAAAAACTCTGGAGCTCCCAGGGACAATAAGAAAGGGAGGGGTAGTGGAGGGAAAGTCAAGAGGATCTTGAAAAGCCTTGAAATATATGGCGTGAGCCACCCACTCACTGTCAATCATGGCTCCCAAATCTTCAGTACAATGTATTACTCATGAGATGCTTAGAGAGTGAATTGTTTGGTATTACATGGCAAAGAGCTGAGTATTACACCTGGGTTGGGAAAGCTTGGTGCAGACAGTACGTGTGGACCCAGGATGCAGAGGCAGGAGGCACCATGAGTAAGCCGCTGTGAGGTGCGGGTGAAATCGAGGGCAGGGCTGGCATGTTCACAGGCATGATGGATTTGCCTGGGTATCTGAGACAGCAAAAGCACCAGCTCAGCCGGGCGTGGTGTAATCCCAGTACTTGGGAGGCGGAGACCAGAGGATCCCGGTTCTCCGCCAGCCTCAGCTGCTTAGTGAGGCCCTCCACAACTTTGTGAGACCTGGTTTCAAAAGAAAGTATAAAAAATAGGGCCGGGGGTGTAGCGCAGAGGTAGAACGCCCCTGGGTTCAATCCCTGGTACCGCAAAAAAAAAAAAAAAAAAAAAAAAAAAAGCACCAGCTCACACCTGGGTCCCAGGAATTCAAATGAAGGCTGAAACACTGCTGGGCTCTCTAACACTATCCCGAAATTAGAGGAAGGGAAACCAATTTATGCTAGAGATAGACCAGCTTGAAACTTTCCCAGAGCAATCTAAAGATTTGTACTCTTGTTTTTTAAAAATTCACAAAATATTTAAAGTGACTGTTGATTTACTTCTTAACCTGGTTAGGACTGTAAGAGAAATTATCTGAAAAAGAGTTAAAACTGGTGAGTATGGAACAGGATGTAGACCCATACACAAGTACCTTGAAGCCCTGTTTAGCTAGCAGCCCTAGTGTCATCCCTTCCATAGCAGAGAGAGGCTCCTGGAAGGTCATTCTCTGTAATAAATATGGATGGTAATGGAACTCCAGATCTCATGAAAACAAGAAAATGGCAGACAATGACTAAATCCACATGTGGAGTGGGGACAAGGGCTTAAGCATAAGTATTATCCAAGTATGATTGCTGTACACTGGGATTCTCCTATAAGCATCACATTTCTTTACAACATGGACTTGGTGAAACCTGGCTTGGGTTCCTTTGGACACAGCAATTTATTCTTGTTTCAAGCTGGTCTGCTCAGGTTTGCTGCTTTCTTGTATTCAAGACCATATTACTACTTGGACATTTCCCTTCTCTTTGCATATGCACTCATTTTTATGTGAGAAACAGGAGATGGTGCCCCCTGGGTGCCTGTGTAGCCCTGCAGCGGCCAGTCTCTCTGAGACTGTGTCCAAGTGCTGCCCTCTAGGAGTTCTCTGTTGCACTGCCCTGAGCCACAGGCTGGAAGCTTATCCACTCTGGGCCAATGCACTCCTTCAAAGCAATCAATGTTCCAAACAGTTCTGACAGGGGAATGAAAGAAACACCACTAGCGATGCTGAATTTAGTTTCCTTCTTCTACCCTGGCACTTCCACAGGAAGTCTCTCAATTGCCCCATGGGGTCCCAATCATCTTGTCCAATCTCTCAATCCAAGGCAGGCTTTGGTCTGACATATCCTAGACACAATTAGTCAGTGGTTGACTCTCATCCAAATAATGATGATGATGATGATGATGATAGTAATAATAAAGCAGGAGGGTATTGTTTGAAGAGGAACTTGACAGGCATGATATCCTGAAAGAAATCCTGCAGGCCTGAAGTCTGGGGTCATTGGTGGCGTCTCCCTGATCCCTGGGTAAGCTCCCATGTGGAAGGAGGGAACACTCTACCTGCCTCTCACTCTTTCTTAGTGACTCCAGGTTTCTAGTGAAACCAGTTTAGAGTCCAATGTTTTACAAAAAGATACCGAAGAGGAGCACAACTATTACTCAAGCAGGCAACTCTCAGGATCTCAGAATTTAAAAGGATTCAGAAAATATGATCCCTTTAAATGCATATGGAATATTTACAGAAAGCAACCACAGTCCCACAATTCCAAGGATGAGGAAACGACTTTAAGCTAAAGCTTTTGTATAAGTCTTTTATATTTGCAAGTGACTCTTTTTTCCAAATGTTGAAGCATGAATTTAAAATTTGCATGGCATGGCAATCCACCCAAACTGGTCATTTTGACAAATATAAATTAATTCTGATAACTGTTGAAGGCCTCCAGCCATCTGAAGTGGGGCAGAATAGGGAAAACTCTAAGTTCCTTCCCCTATAATCTTGCTGTTATAAGGGAAAAAATTTTAGACAATATTCTGACAGCACCCAGACATTTATTCACAGGAAGTCTCAAAAACAATCTTAAACCTGGTCAGTAGGGGTGGGGATAGTCTTTACCCTCTATACTGCATTCCCCATGAAAGTCTTAACTGAATTTAAGGCAAGTATATTTTGATGGCAGATGTGCTGTGTCAGGCATGGGCTGCTCTGGAGAAGTGTGGAGTCAACGTGGAGGTCTAGACTGTAAGCTTGCACCATTGGTATTAGGAAAATGGGCTGGCCAGAAGCCTCTCCTTCATTCCACCAAGGGCAGTGGTTTCTGTAAATACCTGTTTTGAACACTACTCATTAGAAACTACTTTTACTATCCCCTGTATTATTAATCAGTAAGTCTCCTGGTATAGGTTTATTTAACTATATCTGAAATGTTAAGTCTTGAAGATGTCGATTCTGGCTAGGGTGCTTCATGTGTTGGCTAATCACTTCTGGAGGATGGATGCCCAAAATGGGCATTTAAAATGCTAGCTAACTGCCCTTAAGGATGGATTAGAGTTAACTTGTATGTACAACCACATCACAATATTTCTATTGAAATATTTTTAAATAAAATACCGCACAGTGTGACACATGAGAAGGGAGAAAAGGCAACAGAGAGCAACACGGAGCTGGGAGCAAGAGACACAGCCTTGCTGAGGTGACTTTCTGTCTTGTCTTCAAGTCTTCCAAAGCACGAATCTTGCCTTAGTAGGTGCTGGGTCCCACGCAAAGACAAGTTATCTTCCCTGAAGGTTGATTTATTCCATAAGAAATAAAGCTTGATTGCACTCTTTCCAAAAATTTCTGTTTTGAGGCCTAGAATTCCATGGGCTCTGGTGTGCCTAGAATAAATCAGACAACAGTATTCAAAGCCTTTGGAACCTTTCAAAGAGCATCTGAGGCATAGTCACAGCAGTGAGTCTGTTCTCCTAACCACTCCTGCATCTCCACTCTCCTCTGTTGCTGATAAAAGGCAATACATACAGCAGTAGTGGAAGATCAAAGGTATAGAAGCATATTTCAAGTGTGTTATCAAAATTCCACTGACCAAAGAAAAATGACAGACAACTGGTGAATCCCCACTGAAAGATACGACTTCACCAGTATTTTAGACATTTTCCTTAACTTGCAAAACTCTAGCTCCTGTTGCCTCAGATCGTTTATGGAACAAAGTAAATATAAATGAAACACACGGACACACAGTTATAACTCCCATTGATACTTTAATATAAGATTTAAAATTAAAGTTAGACAAGTGAAATCTTAAAATAATTTCACATTATACCTTGATAGTTTTGAAATAAGGTCACCCAGTAAACCCCAACTAACCTAAACTTTTTTTTTCCCCGGTACCGGGGATTGAACCCAGGGGCATTCTACCTCCATGCGCTACACCCCCGGCCCTATTTTTTATAGTTTATTTTGAAACCGGGTCTCACGAAGTTGAGGAGGGCCTCACTAAGTAGAGAGAGAGAGAGAGAGAGAGAGAGAGAGAGAGAGAGAGAGACAGGGAGAGAGAGAGCTGAGGCTGGCCACGAACCTGGATCCTCTGGTCTCCGCCTCCCAAAGTACTGGGATTACAAGCGTGCGCCACCACGCCCGGCCCTAACCTAAACTTTGATATCAAATCTCTTCCACGGAACACAGTTCGATGAGTCAGTCTCCTTTTAAGTCTGTTTTTGTTTTTAACAAGGTGGACTGGAGATACATATAATAAAGCAATAAAATAACATAATAATAATAAATTAACCCATATCATAATCTTTTTGGTGCTAGGAATTGAACCCAGGGACATTCTACCTCTGAACTATACCCAGCCCTATTTTGTTTTTTATTTGGAAACAGGGTCTCACTAAGTTCCTGAGACTGGCTTTGAACCTGTGATCTTCCTGTCTCAGCTTGTACCACCACACCTGGATCATATCATAATCTTATAAAGAATCTTAGCATTTAGTTTTGCTCGGCTTTCTTTGAGCAGCTTTGATCTCCCAGAAATCCCAAGGCTTCTGGAAAATGGCAGACATACATTGTGGTGCAATACAAATAGTAGCAAAGGTGAGAACAGTCATTTGTATTTTTGGTTTGTTATTTTGTTTTGAGCTAAGACAATGGCAGGCCCTGACATTATTTTACATGGTATTATGATCATTTTTCAAGGAGCAGACATTTATTTATTTAATTTTTTAAGTTTTACAATTCTTTGATTTCTTCAACAGATCTAACTAAACCCATCTTAATACTAACTTGAGTCACTATTTTTATTTTTTATTGTCACATTTTTCAAGTTTTGGTGCCCACACTTGGCAAACATCGTAGAGATCTGTACAAACATACATATACACATGTCATGTGCTTAATAAAGCTATAATATGATATGATGATAATACATAATAATATAATATAATATAATATAATGTAATATAATGCTTAAATTTAAATCCCCAGCTTTCTGATTAAACCTTGTGCTCAGGCTCCTGTTAAAAACAGGATGAGACAATAAAAATCTGGGAAAACATGAATAAACGCCAATTGACAACTTTTGTTTCTATGAGTGAAGGGAGATATTTTGAAGCCAAATCCATCACTTTGCTGAAACTTCCCCTGAGTTACAGCCTCAGATATTTACAAGAAAGATAAACAGAAACTCCTTACACACATCAGTGTGCTTTAATGATAGGCTATCTGAGGAGTTGTATTTTGTTACTGTTATTTTAGGTAACTTTTTATTATGAAATGGTATTTCAGTGGTTAAAATTTCAGGTGTTAAAAACTTCAAGTGGATGCCGGGCGTGGTGGCGCACGCTTTTAATCCCAGTACTTTGGGAGGCGGAGACCGGAGGATCCAGGTTTGCGGCCAGCCTCAGCTCTCTCTCTCTCTCTCTCTCTCTCTCTCTCTCTCTCCTTAGTGAGGCACTCCGCAACTTCATGAGACCCAGTTTCAAAATAAAGCATAAAAAAATAGGGCCGGGGGTGTAGTGTGGAGGTAGAACGCCCCTGCGTTCAATCCCTGGTATCGCAAAAAAACAAAAACAAAAACAAAAACAAAAAAACTTCAAGTGGGATCCTCTTTACATTACAAAGCAAAATTCTTCAGGTACTTGTCTTTACTACATAAATCCATACCAGTAACATACAGGCTTTAACTTAAAGAACATTTAATGTTTGGTAACTAGAGAGTAGATATGATTAGTGTACTCTTGGCCGCTTGATCTTTTCTTCTCTGCAGGAGCGTTCGTTCCTCTTTTGTGATGATGCAGATGCAGCTTCCTTATTATTCTGAAGAAATGAAACGGCTTCTGGTAGACAGTCATTTTCCCCAGGAGGAGGAGATTCCTGCATAAGAGAGTCAGCAATGTATTCTGTTCTCAAGCACTACCCACTCTGGATCAAGCACTACCCACTCTGGACAGCAGCTTCTGTTATATTAACTCCTGAGTCATCCAGTTTCAGTTTATTAAGGTCAGAAAAGAGATGTGTGGCCTCTTCAAATAAAGGTACAGAATGACTAGGTGGCACCTTTGCTCCCCCTGACTGCAGAAGGTGTTTGAATCTGGCTTCTTGGGATTGATCAACATGTAAAATAACCTTCCACCTGCTAAATGCCCCCTCAAAGATACCTGACTTTTGTCTTTGTTGGGTTTCTTTTTCTCCATCTCATTGCTCCAAGTGCTAGTCTTTGCTGCTGTGCATTGATGCCAGTCGGAACATCTAGTATGCAACTCCTTCCCCATTCATAGTCTTCTTCCTGCACAAAGTTTCCAGGAATCCTACAGGCTTCCAGGTAGGAATGAGGAAGCACCCACTTCCCAGCTGCCACCGAGGCTGAGTACTTCTCATTTTGAAGAGGATGTCCCATAATAGTGTGTGTACAGCTGGGATCAAAGCACAGCTCTTCTATCACTAATCCACCTAGTTTTTCAATCAAATGACAATAATCAACATGTTTGTAATGGTTAGGATTTAGGATGTTCCCCCAGCCCTCATAGTAACCAGGCAGCTATGTTGGAGGTGGGGCTTGGTTGCCAAGAAGGAGCCCCTGGGGGTGTGGCTTTGGGGATTATATAAGGTCTCTCTTCCCCCTGCTCTCTTTCTCTCTGGCTTCTGGCCTCCAGGATGTGAGAGCAGAGCCTTGCTCTCTCCCTGTCTCTGCCTCCTGCCACCATGCCCTGAACTCTGCAGACCTGGCCCAACATGGACTGAAACTCTAAAATCTCCAGTACTGTGAGCTAATAAATCTTCCTTCCTCTAAGTTGTGTGGTCAGGTTTATTGGGTCACAGCAGTGAGAATGTTGACTGAGACAATGTTCTTGAGGATTCAGAGATGACAACTGAAATATGTATTTTTATAATTCTTCATGAGTCTCCTCTATCATTATCATCTTTTCTCTAAGATACAAAGCCACAGGTGGGTTGGCAAGGAGGACGGCAGTCCTGGGCCGGAGGTGTAGGGACCAAGTGTGTCTTTTGTTGGAGTTTCCATTCTTTAGAGTTTGGGTGTTTTGGCACTTCAGTCACACATACATTCCCAGGATCACAGTCAGCCTGTTCAACAACTTCTGAATCATGTAAAGGCTCTTAAAAAGGAGAATCTTCCAATTTTTCAATGTCAACCTAAAGCTCAGAGTTTTGTGTGGGAAGACTAGGCCACTGCAAACTGTTAGCAAGTCTTGCTCTCTCCTCTCTTACTGTAGGGTCATCCCAAATGATCTATTCGTTTTGGGATGGCTCTGTATTGACATCAGGTACTATTTGTCAAGACTGCCTCAGCACCTCTAGGACTTTACTTTGTCCACTTCAAGTAGATCAAGTGCTGTCAGGGGTTGAAGAAGCACCGTTACAACCACTTCTTGAAAGGGAAGTCCTTTGCCCTGGGCTTTCACTATGGAGGTTGTAGACATTATCTCCTGCAGCTGCTTCCGGAAGTTCTCTTACATCTCCAAGGTCTGTGTCAAAACTCCTTTAGAATCATTCCTTCCAATTCCATTTGACAGTGCTGACTTCCTTCCTTCCTTCCTTCCTTCTTTCCTTCTTTCCTTCCTTCCTTCCTTCCTTCCTCCCTTCTTTCCTTCCTTCCTTCCTCCCTTCTTTCCTTCCTTCCTCCCTTCCACCCTCCCTCCCTCTCTCCCTACTTTCTTTCCTCATTTATTTATTTTGTGGTGTTGGGGATTGAACCCAGGGACATTCTACCTCCAAGCTACACCCCCAGCCCTATTTTATTTTTTATTTGGAAACAGGGTCTTGCTAAGTTACTGAGAACCTCACTAAGTTGCTGAGGCTGGCTTGGAACCTGTCTCAGCCTCCCAAGTACTGGGATTATAGGTGTGCTCCATCATGCCTGGCTAGTGCTGATTCATTATTACTGATCATGTTGTCCATATCATTGTCTTCTACAGGCAAATGATCTGGCTCATCGTCCTTTGCTGCAGAAATAGCTGGACTATTACAGAGTCTGCCATCTTGCACTGAACTGATATCCAGGTTCATTTGGGAATTATAAATATGTGGATAAAGAGATTCAGGAATATGTTTACACTCTTGGGCACATTCTAAAAGTCAGTGCTCTGAAACAATGTGTACACCATTTTCTTTGACAGATTTATACTCTTGATTATTGTCATTTGGCTGGCCTTGATAGAAAGAATGAGTCACTGAGGAGTAGACATTTTAAAGGAACAGAACCATACAGGCAGAGAGGCAGGATGTGCACTAGACAGTATGGACTGGCATACTGTCCAGTGTGTGTGTTGAGTAGACTGCATCGCCTGAAGTTATGGTGGAAGGCACCAGAAAATCTCTTTGTCCTCAGAATGTCTCCCTTACTACCCTATCACAGTGGCCTGACCTAAGCTTCTACCATTAAAGAGTTTATTTGTTGGATTTAAGATAGTAATTTTCAAACCCCTTTAAGCTGCAACATTGTTTCTGTTGATAAATTTTTATTCAGGAGTCAATCGATAGAGTAAATGAAAGCAGAGAGGCTGTAGGAGGAATGGGTGACCCAGGGATCGGCAGGCGGCTCCCTCTGAAGCACAGCTGCCATGTTCCAGTGCTCACTGAGGCCCAGATTGTAAACCACTGGGTTAGGACTGTGCTTCCCATTCGATGTGCACAAAAGGGTTGTGGAAGTTGGGAGACAGGGAGCCTTCAGCCTCAGTGGGGTCGTTGGGAATGGGCAGGTCTCTTGGGGCCCATCCTCTCTGTTTCCTATGTGCACCCATGGAAGAATGTTAGGGAACACCAAGTTGGGGCATTATCCTCTGATGGAGGTATTACCCAATGTTATTACTAGTTATTAACACTTCAGCATGACTTTTTCTTTTTTTTTTTTGTGGTACCAGGGATAGAACCCAGGGGCATTCTACCTCCAAGCTACATCCCTGGCCCTATTTTTTATACTTTATTTTGAAATCACATCTCACGAAGTTGCGGAGGCCTCACTAAGTAGCAGAGGCTGGCCGCGAACCCGGATCCTCCGGTCTCCGCCTCCCAAGTACTGGGATTACAAGTGTGCGCCACCACGCCCGGCTCAGCATGACTTTTTCTAATAAACGTTTTCCTGCCAATTACCTATGGAAAGGAGATCTATATCCGGGTAGGGGATATGGTGGAAAGACAGGGATAAGTCAGCCCTTCAAGGAAGGGAAGACTTGAATGGGAGGCCCCAGGGGGAGGCCAGAGCAGGATTGGGGATGACCTGGAGAGTAAGGGTACAACACTGTGACAAGAGGACACTCAGAGAGAATGAGGAGGCCACCCAAGAGGAGGTGACAACGTGCTGCCACCTCTCAGGCAGCAGCTGGGCCTCTGTCAAGGTCATGCAGGAAAACCCAGATTTTATTTCTGAAAGAGACTTTTCGCAGTGGAAGTGGTCATTTGAGACCCACAGGAGCTGACTCTTCAGCTGGAAGAAGACAGGCTTGAGTTTTGAAGGGCTGGAGGAGTAATTGGAGTGGAGACACAACAAGGAGGGAGGCAGGCCCCGAGTGTCTCCCACTGAAGACACAAAACTGCCCCCAGCCCTCCCGCCCACGAGTCCTTCCTCTGTTTCCCAACCTCTCGTTCCCATCGTGGTGACTCACAAGTGTCAGCCACCGGAGCGCTGCGCATCTCCAAGCCCTGGAGATTCATTGTGAGCGTTTTCTTCTCATCCCCGGCCACATCGGGCTGGGCACAAGTCCAGACATGACCCCCTTTTCCAAAGGCGCCCCCTGACGAGCAGTTTCCTGGCAGGCACCTTCCCTAGGCAAAAATGATCCGCCTCTCAGGCCTGATGCGCCAGACAGACAGGCGAGGTTTGCGGTTCTCCACCGAGGGGTTTCGCAAAGCCTTGCCAATTCCCCTTCTGCCATTGGCCAGTCCCTTTCACTGGCTCTCTCTGCCTGTCATCTGCCTTGTCAGCCAAATCCCTTTTCATTTTTCTCAGCCTCATCTTGGACTCAGGCCTAGTCTAGCCTGTCAAGAAGATTCCTGACGTATGAAGTTTTATGTCTCTTCCACCAGCACCCTGAGAGGCGATGCTGGTTCTTACCTCTGAGATGTGTTCCAGAGAAGCACATTCTCATGTCTTCAGAAGAGCATATTTCAGAGCACCCATGAGTGATAGCTGCATAGTTATTTACAAACAAGCATTTAAATCAAAAGATAAAATGAAGCAATGGAAATAGAATCCTCAGGAGAGAGCTGAAGGGGGAAAAACAAACAAGTGGAGAAAAACCAAAATAGAGACTGTCCTTGTATAAAAATGAAAATCTTTAGGGAGGGTCAAAAATGACACCAAAAATGGCGTAGTCAGTCATTTTGGAATCGGGATGCTTTGATTTTTGTTGAAATCTGTTTGTCATCCAAGTTCTCCTTGTGAATTTTCTGGGCCTGTTTCAAACTTACTTGCCTTTTGTCTCTTTGTTTTGATGAGAAGTCGCTGCTCATTATTTCTCAGCATGACCCCTCCGTGTTAGCTAAGCGCAGTGTTCACCATTGCTCCGCAAGACTTGCTGGGTCCAGAGGAGCAACCTGGCCAGATGCATGTCTGTTCCCATGGAATGAGCCTGGTGCCTGTTTGTGTTTTTATTTGTTTGCCTAATCTAACATTTACTGAGGCTTCCTAGGTGCCAAGCACTTTACATACATTATCTCATTTAATTCTCATGACAAGACCAGGACGTGGGTGTCATCATTATGCATTTGAGGATAATAGTAGGTGAAGAAACTGGAGCTGGGAGAGTTTAAGCTCTTTGCTCCAGAACACATACCCAGCATTCTAATTCAGGTATGGCTGATCACAGAGCCACCCTTTCCTCCTTTGTTGAATGAGTTTAATGTTTAAATTACTGTGCAGTTTGGGCATAGAAATACCCACCACCCAACCAGCCTCAGGGCACACAACTCTCCTTATGGTTTGGATTTAGAAAGTCTCCCTAGAATGCACTGAGACAAGGCTGACTGTTGGAGGTGGGGCTTGGTTGCTAAGGAGGAGTCCCTAGGGTGTAGCCTTAGTGATTATATATGGTTCCTCCTCCCCTTGCTCTCTTTTTGCTTCTGGCTTCCATGATGTGAGAGCAGAGTCCTTGCACACACTCTCTCTCTGCCCCCTGTGCCATATCCTAAGCTCCATAGACTTCACCTGGCCTAACACGAACTGAACCCCTGAAATCTCCAGAACTGTGAGCAAATAAATCTCCTTCCTCTAAGTTGTGGTGGCCAGGTGTTTTGTATTACAGCAGTGAAATGCTGACTGAAACACTCTCAAGCCCACCCCACCCAGATCCACGGGAGAACCAATCCTTGTCTTAGTGGTGCCCTTTGAAGTGGGGGTTCTAACTCTTATCCAGAAGCCAGGCTACTGGGGCTTCTGTGAGAGCAGGGCTGCTGAGCTGAGTGTCTGGAGAGGTTCTCTTCTGCTTGTCCAAGAGAGCTTCCTGGAGGTGGTGTGGCTCAGGCTCAGTGTCTGGTCCACCATGATGCTATAGCGGATTTCTCTTGAGCCGCATCGGTTTTTCAGAAAGAAAGAAGTGTGCTGGGCATGGTGGCGCATGCTTGTAATCCCAGTACTTTGGGAGGCAGAGACTGGAGGATCCAGGTTCACGGCCAGCCTCAGCTCTCTCACTCTCTGTCTCTGTCTCTGTCTCTCTCTCTCTCTCTCCTTAGTGAGGCCCTCCACAACTTCGTGAGACCCGGTTTCAAAAGAAAGTAAAAAATATAGGGCCGGGGGTGTAGCGCGGAGGTAGAACGCCCCTGCGTTCAATCCCTGGTACCGCAAAAAAAAAAAAAAAGAAAGAAGTGCGATGCCTTGCCACCCCACACTTTGGTGCTACTCTTAGTCTAGAGGGTTCCACACCAAGACTGGTCCCAGTTCCAGTGATGCCACCTCATATTCACTCATGAGGTTATATGGTCACATTGCTCCCTAGAAGACAGGTCCTCTCCTGTTCTTTCCAGTCTTGTGTGCCTCATTCTTACCGCAGGGTGACTGTGTGCCTGCCTTGGCCCTGGGTCATGACTGTGGTCAGCAACCACCTTTAGTTCACCTTGACTGAATCTCTGGGATGAGGTGTTGGGGATTTTATCCCTTTCCTCACAGAAGATCACCAGGGGGTATTCAGGAAAATCTTCACCACCACCCTCAGAAAAATTCAAGAAGTACTTTAAAAAAAAATCAAGCTTGCCGGGCGTGGTGGTGCACGCTTGTAATCCCAGTACTTTGGGAGGTGGAGACCGGAGGATCCGGGTTCGCGGCCAGCCTCAGCTCGTGCATGCGCGCGCGTTCTCTCTCCCTCCCTCCCTCCCTGTCTCTCTCTCTCTCTCTTCCTCCGTGTCTCTCTCTCTCTCTCTACTTAGTGAGGCCCTCCGCAACTTCATGAGACCCGGTTTCAAAGTAAAGTATAAAAATAGGGCCGGGGGCATAGCGCGGAGGTAGAACGCTCCTGCGTTCAATCCCCAGTACCGCAAAAAAAAAAAAAAAAAAAAAAATCAAGCTTCTGTAGTGGTGTACACCTGTAATCCCAGTACTTGGGAGACTGAGACAGGAGGATCACAGGTTAGAGGCCGGTCTCAGCAACTTAGCGAGAACCTGTTTAAAATAAAAACTAACATAGGATTGGGGGTGTCGCTCGAAGTAGAATTCCCCAGAGTTCATTCCCCAGTACCAAGAAGAAGAAGGAGAAGAAGAAGAAGAAGAAGAAGAAGAAGAAGAAGAAGAACCTTCACCTTATGTCACTACAATCACAGCTCAACTCTCAGGAAAGACCTAATTATTTTCCCATTCTTTTTCTTCTGCCATTTAGCTCTCAGGTTCATGTTGCCCCCAAAAGCAACTTGGAGGCTTGACAGGTGTGAGCCCCACAAGGCTGGTAGTCCCCCTCAGAGTCCAGTAACTGGTGGCCATCCACTGGAACCCTGGAATAGTCTCTCCCTCTCTTTTTTATTGTTTCTTGGCAATGTTGGGAGCAATGATGAGTTTATTATTTGAGGCTATTTGGATTCTTCAAATGAGAGATGTCAATGGCAGGATCTGGTGGGAGTTGTAATTATCTTATTCTCAAGCACCCTACAGCCTGTCTGCACCAGATCTCTGATTTGTAATGTTATAATGTAGTGGAGTCCTATTTCCAACTCTACTATGTTCATTTGCATCCCCAAAGGATCCAGAGAGTATCAGCTGGAGACAGGGTGGGCCTGGGAAGGTCCCGAGGCTTTGAAAGGAGCAGACTAGGAGGGCATTTGGAAATGATTCTCTTCCCCTCTCTGTTTTCTTTTCATCTGGCTCCAGTTGGCCTCAGAAGGCCAGTAGGCTGTAGCCTCCTGGTCCAACTGCTGTTCCTGCCTGGGCATGTAGGACATCAGGCTAGGCTGGGAGTGCACAGTATTTCTCTCTATCCTGAGTTCATTTTGCTCTTACCACACCCACCACAATAGGGCTTGCATTTCCAAGGCTAGTATGTATGAATATCTTTCATCCCATGGTGTAAACTCAATTAACTGTCATGAGGAGGTACAGATTATAAATTATCATTTCTTAAATGACTTTTGTTGCCATCACATTTAGTCATCACAAAAAACTTGCAAAGGAAATTTTATTTCATTTCTCTGCTTAAAAAATTAAGGATGAAAAGGCATACCTACTAAATAACTCATATAGCCAATGATGGAGCAGGAATTTGAATCTGAAGTCCATGGTTTTTCTACTCACTGGTTTTCCCTAATAGACCATGACCTGTGGCCTGGACAGTGATTTTCCCTTGAAAGAACAATCTGAGGCAAAATAGCATGATTTCCTAATCAGTTTTTCTTTTTGTCAATCAAATCAATCAAAACTATTTTTAAAAGGTAAACCATGGTATTATATATGACTACAATGTCAATTCAATGGGTGATACTAATTTTAAAACAAAACTATCACTTAAATTCTCAATGTAATTAACTCATTTTCTCTAAGTATTATCTCAACTTGAGGAAAATGTGGGTTTTTATTCACTCTCAAATGTTTGGTTTAGAACCTCTACCATTTTACCTATAGCACTAGAAAGTTCTGCAGCATCTGCATCCATCACCCTGTCAACATCTCTCCATCTTTTCTCCTCTAGTGGATAAAGGCACAGTGTCCAAAACTAATCTGGGCGTTCAAAGCCCAGCCCTGCCACCTCTGAGGGCAAATCACCTCATGGGGTTATTGTAAAGACTGAGTCACTAGATTCACAGCATTTAAACAGTGAGCCCTCACTGGATTTTAGCTACTATCCTTAGTAACGTTTTCAACCCTTCTAGAAAAAGAAGCTTATCTAAGACTGTTTCTGATGTTGCTGCTCAGTTGCAAGGAAAAGACAAACTATATGTCATCCACCTGAGGTGGCCGTGCCAGATCTGGTAGGACAGTTGAAAATAGTTCCATTTAAGGGTGGAGGATAGAAATAATATGGACAACAACTAAATGTTACTTAGCATTGTAATGAGATAGAACTCCAAGGAGAATGAGACCCTTTTGAGCCATCTCTGTATTTTATAATAAAAGTTATCATCATGCTGTAATAAAAAAGAACCCTAATACTACCATTCTTTAGAGAGAGGAGACATTTACAACTTTTAATAGCACAAGTCCAACTCTGGAAAGAAAATTGCATTTTACATAGGAAAATTAAATGAAAAATAACAGCTGGTTATCTCTGGAGAGTGTAATCTACTAGAGATAATTATTTGTTTATTTTTTAAAATTTTTTCCATAATTTCCAAATTATTTAATGAAGATACTTTACTCTTATAACTTAAGTAGCTACAAGAAATAAAGTTGCAAGCATTGGATAAATTGACATCAAAGTTACTTCCAGCTTTTCTATTCCTTAACAATATTTTGATGACAGGTCTGGTGTTTTCCCATCATTTTTTGATACATTAATGGGTTTGCCAAATTCAATGTTCATCTTAATAAACCAAATTTCAGGAGCAAAATCTCCAATATTTACATTTGTTCTGAGAGTGTGCTTCAGTTTATTGGACAGACATTTGGGCCTTCGAATGAGATGAAAGTAGGAGAAATCGGACAAGTTCTAGGGAAGACAAGTTCTAGGGAAGAGAGTTTAGTTTGTCTAAGAAACATTATAGTCTAAAAAAAACACTATAGTACTCAACTCTAACCCAGGCAATCTAATATCACCTGTTTGAATTGCAGCTACACAAGGTGACTTGATCTGAATATTATACTGTTTGGCAACATTTTTTTCTCAAACATCTATTCTTTTCTAAAAGCATTGCTTTCTATTTAAAAATCCCTATCTAATATTTTAAGTACTCATCAGTCTGCAGAACTATTTTAAATACTTGTAAGACTAGCCAAAGTTTTAGATTGAGCAATGGGCTCAAAAGACTTCAGAACCTTCTGGATCAAATGGAAAGCTAAAGGAAGATTTTAGAACAATGTTTTCCCCCCTCATTGCATCTAGTGTTTTCCTCTCTTATATACAATTAAGAATGTTGTTTTCAGAAAACTACCTGAAAATGAGTGAATGATTTGAGTGCTCTCCCAAAGGAGAAAGTCCATTCGCCATTTATCCAAATTATATAATGATGAACAGGTGCAGGGGGAGAACTTACCATAGTCATGGTGCCAGTCAAGGAACAATTAGAGCTAACATTTTTGTAGGGCAGTGCTGTTCTAAGCACTTTACACATAACTAAATCTTTTGAGTCTTGCAAAGACTTATGAGACTTTGTTGTCTTCATGTTACAGGAGAGGTAATGAAGACCCAGGGAGGTTAAGGAAGTTGCTCAATGTCACACAGTCATCAGGTGGCAGCAGGAGGATTTGAACCTTAGGCAGGATGGCTCTAGAGTCTGTGTTTTTAACTACTAGAGAGAGACTATATTGTCTTAAATGGATGAGTAGAACTGCAGGGAAGGGAGTCATGTGGACTAGCAGACAGTGCCAGGGCTCTGCCACATCCACAGCAGCAGCAGCATTATGATCACCACCAGCAAGAATCTTACATACTGTAATGGGTTGAATGGTGGCCCCCCAAAAGATATGCTTGTGCCCTAAACTCTGGAACCCATGACTGTGATCCTACTTGGAAAAAGGATTTTTGCAGATGTAACTAAAGTGAGGATCTCGAGATGAGGAGATCTTCCTGGATTAGACAAGTAGATTATAAATCCAAAGACAAGCACCCTTCTAAGAGAAAGGTATTTGAGACACGAGAGGAGAACACGCAGAGAAGAGAAAGCGGCAACATGACCATGGAAACAGACACTGGAGCGATGTGGCCCCAAGTGAAGAAATGATGACAGTCCCCTGAGCTGAAGAGGCAAAGAACAGATCCCTTTAATCTCCCCCTGGGGGAGAATGGTCCTGTTGGATTTCACAACTGTGAGGAATACAATTTGTGGCTTTAACTCACCCAGTTTGTGGTAATTTACTACTTCAGCCTCAGGAAACTAATACAAATACTGTATATTGGTAAAGCACTTTTTGGTTTCCAAAATGCTTTGGCATAAATGACTTTATTTGCAACCCCTAGTGATTAGTTTAGGGGGCAAGATCCACCCTGAAATGACCATGGAACTTTGTGGAAGTCACTGACCTCTATCCTTTTATTTATAAAGTGAGGCAAATACCTGTCCTGTATTCTTTGCTGAGGTGTTTTAAGAATCGAATGGAAATACGCGTGAATGTACTTTCCATTCTAGACTTTCTAAACTGAATATGTTTGCTCTACTGTTATTTCTCTTTGACCCTGAGTGATTTTTATTTCTTATCTTTTGGTGGCAGCTAAGTCATTACCTGGATGAGGACTTGGGAGCCATAAACACACACCTGGAAAGAGCATGGGCTTGCCACTGCCACCTCCTTCATCAGGACAGTGTCAAGGCTGAGGGTGAAATTTGGGAGTGGAGGGACCAAGTATTATTGGGAAACTAGGTTGAAGAAGGAAGCTGAACAAGACAGCTCTGCCGTGAGTTCAGTCACCTCCTGAGTTGAGGAACGGTGTCCCACGCTGACTTCTAAGGAAACATCTGGTCTAAGAACAGAAAGGCAGAAGGGTCTGTTCCCCATTAGCCCTTGATCTCTGCATGATCAGAGGCCAGAGACCACCCCTGGAGGTGTGAGCAGAAGTCCGTTTTCCTGCTGATCTTTCAATCCTGTGCCTTAAGGTGATGATGGCTCTGAAAGGTGGTAATTTGTGCCAATTGAAATAATGGTTTTGTGAAGCTGACACCTATCTATTAGGAAATGGACTGAGGCCAGTGGACCAGGGGACAAAAAAGTCAAAATTCAATGCCTGGCTGACTCCTGCAGTGAGCGTGTTCCTCCAGCCATACTCTACTGCACCACGGGAACCCTCCAAAGATGGAAAATGGCAGTTCCAAGGTTGAATGCCACCCCGAGCCTTAGAATAGAGACCTAAACAATGACAAGGAAGAGGAGGCACAATGGGAGAGAGAATAGCAATGGGGCAGCAGGGACTCAGCATGCCTCTATGGGGACAGAATGAACCCAGGTGGAAGAGAATGGCACGTACTAAGGCAATGGCACCTACTCGCTACATGCAGTTTAAAGCAATTTCCTGATTTTTAATGAATTATGCCACTTGCATTCTATCAAATGTCTTGTCTCTTGTTCCTTTACTCTAATTTGCCTCCACAGATACTCAGAATCCTGCTAATGTTTGGCATCATCAAGGAACAAAACCTTCACTCAGATTCTTGGAATAATGCTGTAACTGTTCCCGTCTTTTCCCTTATGCCCCATCCAAATCATTTGTACGCTTAAGCACAAGTGATTCTTAAAAAGACAGCTCTGAATGTGGAACTCCCTTGTCTAAACTCTTAACTGGCTCACTATTGCACTCAAGATAGAAATCTAAAATCCTTAACATAGCCTGTCATTTGCTCTAGCTCCTGCGACCTCCCCAAGGGCAATGCGTGCCATCTCCCTACAGCTCTTCATTCCCTTTCCATCCCTCTTTTCTGGTTTGGGGCCTTCAAACAAGTCATCTATCCATGTACATATATGAATATGTGTGTGTATAAGTTTATATGTATGTAATACTTATACACACACACAGAAACAGACAAATATGAAAACAGACAATCATGCTCCTTTTGTTATTCTCGTAACTCTTTCCATTAATAGTTCTTACCACAAGTTATATATGCACAATTTTCCCTTGGTATTTGTAGAGTATTGGTTCTTAGATCCCCGGTAGACACCCAAATCTGAAGATACTGAAGTCCCTTACATAAAAGAGTGTAGTATTTGCATATAACCTATGCACACCCTCCTCTAAGTTTTAAATCATCTCAAGATATTGTATAATACCAAATACAATGTAAATAATATGTAAATAGTTATTATGCTGTATTGTTTAGGGAATTATGACAAGGAAATGTCTACGCATGTTCAATACAGACCCCATTTTTACCCCCAATATTTCAATCCTCAGTTGGCTAAATCCAACAGAGAACCAGACATAGCAAGTGACAGATCATGCTTAGGATTTTAGATTTTATCCTAAGTACAATAGCAACAACAAGCCAGTAAAGAGTTGTGTTTAAGCATGCGGAATGATTTGGGCAGGGCATGAGGGGAAGGGAGGAAACAGATTCAGAAGCCGTGGACACGGAGGGTGGATGTACATACATGTGTATGTCAATCATTGTTCACCTTTGCCTTTTTCCTCTCCCACTAAATTGTTAGCTCTAACAGGCAGGAACACCAATTCTTTGTTCTCTGCAGTAAACCCAGTGCCCCAACTCTAGACACTTTGCCATTCTAATCAGGGCTGGGTTGGGGTCTGGGCATTGTCATTTTTAAAAAGTTTCCCAAGTGATTCTATTAAGCAGCCATGGTGGAGAACTGTTTATCCAATCTACCCTCCTCATTTTAAGAAGGAACTGAGGCCCAGAGAGGTCCCCTGGCCTGGTCAAAGTCTTGGAGCTGGCTGCTAGTGTATTGAGACAAGGACTCAGTTCTTTGAGAGCCTGATTTTTTTGTGCACTCTGATGTCCCTTCACATAATTTGGAGAAATTTTGTAACTGAGTGAAGAAAGGCTTCCTTTAAATTTTTGCATCTTCATAGGATGAATAACATACCTGTTAGCCTGGAACACTCCCCTACACACATATACACTGCACTTAGCACATTAGGTCCTGTGGGTCCCGAGCACTGTTTGTACAATCTCTGGGTCCAAGTTAGATAAGAGAAGAAATGCAACCCAGTGGCTAAAAACCCAGACTCTGAAGCAAGACCCATCTGGGTTTGAATTCAGACTTGTTAGTTAGATGGCCTTAGGCAAGGCTTATTTTTAAGGGGAAATACTACTATATGCCCCAAATAACTGTCGTGACACAAAACAACTAATGAGTGAGTATGTGTGAAACTTGGCCTGTAATAAGAGATCAACTACTGCTAGCTTTTAAAACATACAAGAGTTTTTTGAAAACAGGCAACCAAGTTAGAAATGACCCTTCTTTCCTTCCTTCCTACCTTCCTCTTTGTATTGTTCTTTTTCCTTTTCTTAATGTAGGCATAAATATAAAATGGAGATGTCTCAGAAAGTGTAGCAATTACTAAAGCACTCAGATACCTTTTCTTTTCATTTTTTAACCAGTCCTCATTACTGTCTGTCAACTCTAAATGTCACCAAGACATCTCTAGGTCATGCAATTTCATCCTGCCAAGTGAAAGCATTTCATGGTGCTCAATCACGAAGCAGCTATTTAAAACAGCACTCTTCCAGGGCTCTCCTTCCCTTGGGCATTCATGCTTACAACTGTCAAAGAGCCTGCTTCCTGGAATCTGGCTTCGCAGACTTTCCAGATCTTGGTACACTAGACTAATCATTTTTCTAAGGCAGCACCAAAGTCCTTGTTACACTGATCGAATTTGATCCTTGTGGTAGCTCTGGGAGCCACAAAATGCTAGTAGTGTGGAACTTAGGCCATGGATATTTATTTGATTATTTGTTTATCTGTTTGTTTGTTATTTACTATCTACACAGGCCAACAAAAATTCATTTGAGGCCACTTTGCAATGTAGTAATTGAGGTGCTCATTCAGTAGTCTCCCCTCACTAGTACTGGCCATCTTTGTGTCTTAGCAAATCCACATTAGAAATGACAGTTCACCTGCAGAGCCAGGAACTAAGCAGAAACAGAAAAATCAGAGAATTTTTGAGATGTGACTTTGAAGATGACCTCATCCAACCCCCTTGAGAAGCGTCACTCACTTAATATTTTGTTAATGTAACATTTTGTAATCCACCAGGAAATGACTCCAACATTATAATTGCCCATCACAGGTGACAAGAGGATTAGGAGAAGCAAAACAGCTGCAGGTTTTGTCAGAAGTGAGAGGGCAGTGGGCAGGTGAGGGGGCAGTAAGTGTGTGACAACATGCCAAGGAGAGGTTTGGTGAGGAAAGATACCCCAGAGTGATCCACAGTCAATAAAACTCACCAATCTGTTCAGTGACAGAAAGGAAAGAACTGCTGATATATACAACAGGGATGAATCTTTGTTTTTTTTTTTTTTTTTGCGGTACTGGGGATTGAACCCAGGGGCGTTCTATCTCCGAGCTACACCCCCCAGTCCTATTTTTTATTCTTTATTTTGAAACAGGGTCTCACTAAGTTGCAGAGGGCCTAAGTAGCTGAGGCTGGCCTCGAACCCGGATCCTCCTGTCTCAGCCTCCCAAGTACTGGGATTACAAGCATGCGCCACCACGCCTGGCTGGGATGAATCTTAAAATGATTACATCCAGAGAATGAGACATTTCAAAAAGAGTATATATACTGCATTCCATTTAAGTACAATTCTAGAAAATGGAAACGGTTCCATAGTGACAGCCTGTGGTTGTACAGCTACCACTGACCAGTTCCTCAAGTTGGTAACTGGGCATCACCCTTAATCCCCTTCTCACTCCCCTCCCTGACCCCATAGACTCAGTGGTCAGCACCTGGAGACTCTACCTTTCTGATGTCTCTCGTGACCACCCCCTTCTCTCTGTTCTCATGACCAGTCTCCTAGATCAGATCTCTGACCTAGGTCGGTGTATAAATATCCCAGTTATCTTATCCCTCAAGCAGGATAATTCTGCTGTGTGCTTTATACTGTTTCCTAGAACTTCCCTGAGGGATTAAGCTCTAGTCATCCCCAGTAGAAATGGGTTTGATAAATCCCCCTTTTCAGCTGTCTTCCTTTTGTCTTTTCTCCCTTTTCCCTACTGGCATCAGCTCCATCTCCCAAATAAACCTGGACTTGAACTCTTGTCTCAGGGTCATCCCTAGATCTGCCCTAGCCTCCTGGATCTATGATTCTCGACTCCCCTCAACTTGGTCAAAGGTGTTTTAAAAGACTAGAAGGTAGAGAGGGGATTTGCAAGTGATTAACTGGGGGAGAGCGGTTGCTCTGCTCTCAGCCCGTGCCCCATGGGGAGAGGAGCCGGGACGGAGGGCATGTGTGCCGCCTTCTTCAACTCAAGAGCTTGAGAACATGCATGAGTTTCCTACGGCAGGTGTAACTAAGTACCACAGATTGGGTGGCTTCAAACAACAAACACTTGTCCTCTCATAGTTCTGGGAGTTACATCTGACATGAGGAGCTCTTCCGGGGTTTCTGAAGGAGGCTGCTTCGTATCTTTCTCCTGGCTCCTGGCGACAGCTGGCCATTCTTGCCATTCCTTGGCTTGCAGGTGGGCTCTTCCAGTGTCTGTCTCTGCCTTTGCACTTCTTCCTGTGTGTCTCTGTGTCTTCACATGGCATTCTCTTGCCTGGCTGTCTCTTCTTTAGGAACACCAGTCACATTAGAACAAGGGTCCATCTTACTCCAGTAAAATCTCATCTTAATTAACTGCTTCTGCAACATGTTTAATTGCAAATAAAATTATATGTGGAGTGCCAGGGGCTAGGATTTTAGGAAATCTTTGAGGAGAAAATGATTGAACCCATAACAAAGCACTTTCATGAAACCTCCCAGAGGGTTTGTACCTGAGGGACACAAAGGGCTACTTCTACCTAGCACAAGGGACTTGTGGACAGGACAAAGACAGCTACAATGGGTCAGATCTGCACTCACAGAAAGGGTGGAAACAAGGTTTTTCTGCATACAGCCCAATGACCAGCCAGTAGATGATGGCTGGGGTTCTGGTCAATAAATTCACCTATGTGGTAGAGGAACCCTGGCAACAAGAAGCTAACGATGAATGCTGGATTCCTAAGGATTCAGGTAGGAATTGCAAATGACCATCAAAATGGAGATGCAGCTCCTAAATCAAGAAAACATAGGGAGGGAGCCCCAGCTATGTAAATCTCTAAAGAACCCTTGAAAATGCCCCCAAAAGAGTCAGCTTTAACTCTCTGTTCAACCGGGAAGTGCAGTGCTACTTGGTGAAATAAGAATTGTCCTGGACTTTTCCTTTTCCTCTGTTCTATGCCCTTTTCAATCCTGACTGGGCCTGAAACAGCAGCTAGTAAACAAGGGAAGAAGTGGGAAATGCCAAGAACTGAAGTCAGTTGCACCGATGTTGCCAGAGGTGGGCTGGAGAAAATGACTCCACTAAGAGAATTTGGAAGAGCCATTGGTATGGAAGGACAAAGTTGCCTTTGATCACCTCCTGTACATCATACAGTCAGCGCAGCGATTACATGCTATTCTCATCTCCTTCCACTCCTTGAATCTTTCTTCATTCAACCATCCAATTACTTACCTTCTTAAACCAGTCCCAATTTGATACCTCCAGGCTTTGCTTGCAATGTCCTCCTTCCTTCTTCCCCTTCTCTATCTGGCTAATTCCTATATGTGTTTCCAAATAGTATCTCTCACACATCACCTTCTCTGAGAATCATTGCTTTAACCTCCTCCTTCCCAGCCAGATTCAGATGCATACTCCAACACAACAAATCTTACTGCACTGTTGCAATTGTTGATTTTGTGTGTGCATCCACTATTCTGTGATATCCCTGAGAATGGGAAACATGTCTTATGATATCTTTGGTGGCTTCACAGAATGCCTACAACATCTGCCAACAGTGGGTGGTAGGGTAGAGGATCAATTAGGAGCCAACTCTTGGATTCTCCTGTGAAAGCCCCAAGTTTCTAGAGGAGAGTAAGATACCTCTGGAAACTACCGCTGCCCTCAAGTAGGAGAAACAGCATCAGGCTTGAAGGGAGCAGCAGAAAGGGAAGCTGTACACATACCATGCGGCAGGGAACGCCCAGAAGCACTACCGTTGAATCCTGCAGTGGGTCCTGACATACAGGATGGCCATAAGGGTTTTTTCATTGTTGTCCTTATTTATTTATTTAGAACTCTGCAACTTAGGTGGGAGGCAGAAAGTTCTAGCATTTTGTAGCTTTGTCAAGATTTTTGTTGACTTGAGCTTGAGTAGGTATGAGATAGAATGACTGGAGTCTGGGTGTGGGGGCACATGCCTGCAATCCCAGTACTTGGGAGGCTGAGACAGGAATTGCAGATTCCAGGACGGCCTTACCAAATTAGCGAGACCCTTTTTCAAAAAAAATGATAATAATAATAAAGGCTGAGGGTATAGCTCAGAGGTAGAATGCCCCTGGGTTCAATCTCCAGTACAAAAAAAAAAGGATGACAAAAGGATATTTTCCCAAGGTACCGAGACAAATCTGTAAGTCCATGTAATTCAATTAAAGAATTTCATTAAATATTTAGAATGTATCAGGCACTGTGCTGGGCACACTAATTGGCTTAGGAAAGAACTCTGAAAGTCCTGAAGGAGCAACAAACAACTCTGACAGAAAATCGCCACTAAGAAATGCATTAACCTAGAAGAGGCAAAAGCAGATAAAGAGATGTGAAATCATCTGTTTGCACACACACACACACAAAGTTTGTATCAGCATTTCATCACTACCTCTCATGAATAAGCACTCCTTTCTTGACTCTTTTCCCCTCTGAATGATTCTGCTCATAGTGTTTATAACAAAATTTAGCAGTAATAAAGTATGATGAGACATAAATGGATGCATTTTAAGAGTTGTTGTACAATAGGTTATTTATGTTGCATGGCAGGACATTCTTCACATTAAAATGGGCTAAATTTATCCACATAAAACATGGTCTTGTTCACTGCTTTTTCTGTAGAATAAAGACCATTTGAAATGCATCCCCTTCCCTTAACTCTTTAATTCAACTTCTACACTTTGAGTGTTGGACACTGGATATTAACAGTTGGCTTATTGTTGGTCCTATCTAAAGGTGAACCACTTTTTTTTTCAGGTACTGGGGATGGCACCTGTATTGGTCAGGGTTCACTAGACTAACAAAATTCACAGAATGAGTATATGGAAAAAGAGATTTATCAGATCAGCTTACAATGTAGTCCCGAGTTCCGACTGCACGTGGAGAGTCAGAGGAAACAGTAGCTGGTCGAGCGGTCTAAGAGGTCTTCGGAGAAACGATGGTGAAGTTTCAGTTCAAAGGGCTGGAGGCCGACGATCTCAGACGAGAGCAGATGCGTTTTCTTCGGAAAGAATCGCGCATCCCTCTACGTGGCTTTCTCCTTCTTTTATATAAGTCCCTCACCTAACAGAACCCTGCTGCCTACATTTAGGGCAGGACTTTCTGTTTAATCTGCTGTTTCATAAACCAATTGTCTCGTTGACACACCCAAAGTCACATGATCTTGGGTGTGTCATGATCCGTCAAGTTGACAAATTAGATTAACTATCACAGCTCCCATGGATGCTCTACCACTAAGCCACACCATAGCCCTTTTTACTTTTCATTTTGAGACAGGGTCTCACTAAGTTGTTCAGGTTGGCCTTGAACTTGTGATCCTCCTGCCTTAGTCTCCCTAGTAGCTGGGATTATAGGTGTGTATAACCATGCCCAGCTAAGGTGAAAGCCACTGTGCTGTATATTTTAGGAAAAACTTAGAGCCTTCATTGGGGGGCCTTGACATGAAACAGAGACTAGTGTACTTGGGATCTGAGAGACCAGAAGCAGAGACCCTTAAGACAGATTCCATTTCTTCCTATTGTGGAAGAATGTGGAGTAGAATCTTCCTTTCTGTGGAGTAGAAAGCGTCTCGGGACTACCCTTGATTGCTCTTTTCTGGGCCTTCCTTTCTCAGACTAAAGCCTAGTAAGGAAGAGTAATTGTTTGCTTCCATACCGCCAACCTCTCATATTTCTACCACCCCACCCCTTTCCAGTTTGAAGACATTTATCAGATTGTTTGGGCTTGTATTAAGGTTTTTGGTAGGGGAAGCCAAAACATACTTGCCATATACATAAGCTTTACAACATACGCCATTACCATTACCAATTTCATCTTCATAATAATAAAAACTATAATACAGAATAGTCTTTATTTTTACTTGAATATTTACTGTGTTCTTGGTACTCTCTGAAGAATTTTACACACATTTCATTGAATATGCACCTCAACTTGATAGACTAGGCAATAATACTGTTTTCATTTTACACAGAAAGATGCTGGGACATACGGAGGTTAAAGTGTCTTGCTGGAGCTCTCAAGAACACAGTGGCAGAGCTGGGAATGTGACCCAGAGCTCTGGGCCACGTTTTTCCCCACTGCATCATCCACAGAGCCACAGTAATTGAGAACTCCTCATGGCTAACTGCTTTTTACTTTGGGAACTTTTGGTAACAAAATTTCATGGCCACCCAGAATCATATGCATGTCCTACAAATTTATCTTAAGGTTGTCCTAAGAAAAATGTAATTAAGACGGTAAATATGGCCAGGTATGGTGGCGCAAGTCTTAATCCCAGTACTTGGGAAGCTGAGCTAGGATAATCACAGGTTCCAGAACAGCCTCAGCAACCTAGCAAGACCCTCAACAACTTACTTACAGCCTGTTTCAAAATAAAAAATAAAATAGGATGAAGGTGTACCTGAGAGGTAGAGTGCCCCTGAGTTCAATCCCTGGTGTTTAAAAAAAAAAGATGGTAAATCTGGTTTTTTTGTTTGTCTTAAGTAAGACATTCAGCATAAAATACACAGCCATTTTTGCCCTAAGTGAAGAGTTGATCCTTCATAATTTTAATTCTATATTTTCTGTTCCTCAGAGTTGCTTTTTTTTTAACCAAGTCTTTATTTGGAAGCACTAAATTGCAGAGGGGGAAATAAAATCAATATGATTTTAAGACTTAATGGTCCAGATTGATTTTTTAAATCTTATTCTAGTTCTATTTTTGACCATCACTTAGTAACCAAAATATTAGTTATATTCTTGACAGTAAGGAATACATTACAAATTTCCATACTCTCTAAAATAGACTTCAATGAAAGAAGCTCTGCTGATCTAAAATCAATTCAAATCCATTCATAATAACTTAAAAGTATACATGTATTTAACGAAAAATGTATAGTATTTGTACACTGAAAATTACAAAACATTGTTGAGTCAAAAAAAAGAAGACCTATATATGTAGAGGGATATACTATGTTTATGGATTGGAAGAGACAATATGGTGAAGATGTCAATTGATTCATGGGCCAAATCCAGCCCACTACCAGTTTCTGTAAATAAATTTTATTGAACACAGCCATGCTCATTCATTTAGCTAATGTATATGGTTACTTGTCCCCTTAAAACTCAAAATATTTGACTATAATGCACTAATAAAAATATATAAAAACTCAAAATATTTTCTATATCACCCTTTAGAGAAACTGTTTCCATTTTCAGATCTATTCATTAACATTATCTCAGACAAAATCCACGTAATTTGTGTGTGTACACATGTAGAAACCGACAAACTATAAATTTCCATGGAAATACGAAAGACCTTAGTGTAGTTGACAATCTTGAAAGGGAACAGCTTTAGAGAATTAATGCCATGTGATTTCGAAGTTCACCTGGACTGTTTAGGGCCCTGCCATCCAGTTGTGTTTTTTTTTTTTTTTTTGCAGTACCAGGGATGGAACCCAGGGGTGTTCATGGCCAGCCTCAGCAACTTAGTGAGGCCCTCCGCAACTTAGTGAGACCCTGTTTCAAAATAAAGAATAAAATAGGGCTGGGGGTGTAGCTCAGAGGTAGAATGTCCCTGGCTCAATCCCCGGTACCACACACACACAAAAAAAAAGAACCAAGGGATATTCACCACTGTTTTGATTATGAGTCATTCTTTCCAGGCCTAGGTTATCAGTTCAGCCACCTCCACATTAACACTGAATAGGTAGGAGACAGGTCATGTTGGTAATGCGCAACTATCTAGGAAGAGGGGCATATCCCTAGAGGAAGTAGAGAATGATCTACATGAGGAGTTGGGCAGCACGGTGAGTAGAGCGCAGTAGTCATATTACTAGAGATATCTTCCTCAGAGATGGGGAGGAACACTTCAGGAATGCTCACGGCACTCTTTGACCTATGTCTAACTCAAATCTCCAAAGAGTGGAAATTGAGAATTTTTTTTCTTGTCCTCCCCCTCTAAAAAAATAGGAAGCAAAACCCTTTAATACAAGCCACTTCAAAACTGTGGCTTAGGTATTTCACAGCATTTCTTTCTCTAATGGATCTTATTATTCTTTTTAATCAAACCTATGCTTCTTCTCTAACATCTAATTATGCATTTTCTTCTGTATCATGAACCACAGCTGATGTGACCCGCTGCCAAGGGTCTGACTCACAGTGACTCTTATAAGAAGACTGTTGCTGCTCAGTGCTGCTTTCTTAGTATCCCCTTTGGTGCCCAGAAGAACGACAGATGCACATCACTACTGAGTTTCAAATCTTATTTTCTGCCCTGTATTTTTTATTGCATGGCTAGTATATTATTTCATTTGAAGAACCTATATCATTATTACAAAGGCTCTCTTGCTGTTTTTATATTTATTATGTTCCAATGGACGTGACCATTATTGAAAAAGGAATTCTCCCTCTAAGACTAGAACAGAGGGGTCATAAATTGCATTCTGCAGTACTTTCCCTATTTGCTATTCATGCTTGTCTGTGTGTGTGTGTGTGTGTGTGTGTGTGTCGCTGGATATTGAACCCAGGGGCATTCTACCTCTGAGATACACCCCCAGCCAATTTTTAAATTTTTTATTTGGAAACAGGATCTCACTGAGTTGCTGAGAGACTCATGAAGTTGCTGAGGCTGGCTTCGAACCTGTGATCCTCCTGTCTCAGCCTCCCAAGTACTGGGATTACAGGCTTGTGCCACCATGCTTGGCTCACGCTTGTTTTTCCGATGAAAAAATTATTCATGTTTCCAAAAGAGGAAATGATTTAAAATATTCTAATGCAGTAGTATTTCCATCGGGGTGAATATTAAAAATGGGATTTTCAAGAATCTGAAATTTATGAAGGTGGAGACAGAAAAACTACAGTGTAGGAGGGGGAGGCAGAAACACCATAATTTCTACTCAACACACAGTCATCTAGGCTGTGCAAGAAGCGATGGGATTTTAGGTCAACCATAAATATGAATGACAGCCTGATGGAGAGAAGGGCCTGAGGATGTGGCTGTGCAGCACAGACACCTCTTAACTTACCCTGTCCTGGCTGTCAGAGTGCTTAATACCAGGGAAGGCTTGCTTTCTCTAGCAGTGGAGCTGCTTAATAAAAGCAGAGTGGATATGGAAACATACAACCATTCGTGATCTCAAAAAACAAAGTGGACACAAGATATTAGTGTTTTTTTTACTAGTTCAATGTGGAAAATAATATATAATTTTTAGTTTTGAAGCTTCACTGCTGAAATATTAAAAGGGTAGCAAATATTATTGATATAGATAAAGGAGAAATGATCAACAATCTATACTAATCAAGCTCAGCTAACAGTTTTAACAAGTAATCTCCAAATCTCAGGGGTTTTAAACAAGATTTCTTTCTTTCTATCATCATAATCCAGTTCAGGCCTCTGCGTGGGATGGGGTGGAATGGAGAGGGAGGCTCTTCTCCACGAGGTCACTGGGGTTCCCTAACTCTTGAGGTTCTTCCAGCTTCTGGTACCGTGGAGTGCTCCTGGTCCTCCGCATTTGGCTGTCAGAAAGGAGGGGACAGGAGTGAGAAGAGGAGGAGCTTGCTGTGTGTCCATGGTTTCCACCCATAGTCCTTTGGCCTAACTGCAAGGGAGACTGGAAAACATAACTTAGCTGAGTGCCAAGAAAGAGAAAACAGACTGGATGAGCATCTAAGCAGTCTTTGACATCGGATTTAAATGAAAGGTCACATGTTAGCAGCGGGCCTGAGGAATGTCATCCCCAGATGTGTTTTCCTGGACTGCATCGAATGCTTTAAAAATCCAAATTAGTTCAAAAATTTAAATATGGGAAGATTTCACCACCAAAAAAGGAAAAATCTAGTATTTTTGGTTTCTCTCAAAAACTCAGAAGACCTAATACATCTTCTGAGCCTGTATTTCCTTTTGTCATTAAATGGTCAAAATCAAGTAGTAGCTGCCACTTCGTTTATTTGTCACTTTTTTTACAGAGCTGGGGATCAAAGCCAGGACCTTGCACACACCAGGCAAGCACTCTACCACTGCGCTCCACCCAGCCCCTCACCACTCAGTTTAGATGTAGTCTGCAGCTCACCCCTCAGCCTGCTTCACTTCTGAGCTGCCTGGACCCTGAAGGCTTGCATTCTCTGATCTCCATGGTGATATATAATATGGGTTATCATGCAGATCAGATATTATTGTCATTAATACTTGACAATGTATTGGCAAAATATTGTCAATATGTTGTCATTAAAATGTTACTAACAACAATAGACTGTAATGGATTGACTCGGGTCTGCAGATTGTATACTAGATCATAGTGAAAACTGCTAACCAACTTTACTTGAACTCTCTTTCTCCACAAAAGTCATGCCCAATGTCCAATTATGAGTAAATTGAAATATTTTACTTTTAGCCTAATTATTCAGTCATAATTCATATTCTGAACTGGGGTGGTAATCAATCAGAAGCACTGTTTATTGAATGGGAAAACCTTTTCTTTTTCTTCCTGGAATTAATACTACTTGCTGGGCTTGTAATTTTAAGATCCTTTTTGTGGACAAAGAGCCCTTCACAGAAAAACAGGTCTCGAGCAGAGAATAGTCTTTAGGTTGGTAACAGAAGCCTTCATGGAAATATAATCTATTTCATTTTTGTAGATTATTGGCTCTTTGAGTGAGTGTGATTGGGTAGATTTGGCATGGCTATAAATGAATCACCATAAATAAAAGATAAATCTCAATATAGCCCCCTTAGAGTTCTATTACTCGACTTGAAATCATTTCACAACTGAAATTGGGAAAAGAAAGTTACATTGAAGGGAGACCTGTTGGTGGATTTTAAATGATCAATATAACTGCTTTGCTCCTTTGGAGAACCGTGTCTATAAATACCTAAGTGTTAGTGTTAGTGGTTTTATGCCATTCTAAAAAGAAAGAAATGGTCAAACTTACAATTGAACAAACAATTGGCAAACCTCTTAACACCTTAGAAAGGTGAAGAGAATGAATATCAACACACCCAAGGGCAATTAACACTTACAGAATGAAAATACAGCATTATCTTGAGAGCTTTATCTTTTTGTTTGCTTTTATTTCTTAACTGAGCAGAACTTGAAGTGTTATTTTTTAAAATCACCTGAGGGTATTTTAATGTTTCTGGTAAAAAAAAATTACTTATGCTCACAATGGCAGCTTTTCGTGCACTTTGAAGTTCTTGCGTTTAGATTTTTATACAAATTCATTAATTCTGTGGAAAGAAGTTTTAAGTACATTTGTAAGACAGAAGAATTAAATTTATTTTTATTTGTTATTATGGATTTAGATGAGGGGACTAAGCTACTAATGGAACTTATAGATGACTCAGAATTGAAGGGCAGTAGAATCACAATCCTGGTGAATATGGAGAAAAAAAATAGAAACAGCTCTTTGTTTATGGGTGTGTTGTATTATACATCACAATGAGGCTCAGTGTGATAGAAACATGCAAGCACACAGCACTTGTGCGTTTCCCTCCAGGTCCCATCCCACTCCGTCCCCCCCATGCATGATATTAAAATTAATATTGATAATTTCATATTCACACATAGGATTATTTGAACTGTCTCCTTCATCAAATCTCCCCTTTCACCATCCCACCTCCTTCCCAAATCCCCTTCCACTATTCTTTTAGTATCTCCCCTAATTTATTAGAAGCCCTTTTTGTTTCCCAATTTTTCTCTAGCTTCCACATATGAGTGAAAACATGGCCCTTCACTTCCTGAGTCTGGCAGAGCTCTTTTTTTTTTTTTTTTTTTTTT
>PVJS01016031.1:0-38036 GCA_004027185.1 Glis glis
AGAGAGAGAGAGAGACAGGGAGAGAGAGAGAGAGAGAGAGAGAGAGCTGAGGCTGGACGCGAACCCGGATCCTCCGGTCTCTGCCTCCCAAAGTACTGGGATTACAAGCGTTTGCCACCACGCCCGGCAACCTGCCCCCTTTGTAGAGATATGGAGACCTCCTTCACAGGACTCTCTAGAGTCCTGATAAGCCTGTCCTACCCTTTGTCACTTCAAGGGCACTAGAGGTTTCCTGAAGGACTCCACTTCTATAAGAAAGTTTGAAAACTACTGTGTCAGAGAAATAGTTTATGAAACATTACTCATGTTAATATGTGAACTTGAAATTAGGAAAGTTTATCTTAAGTTTACTACTTGGAATTCATTTGATGTTTTTGTAATTGTATTTGCAAGAATAGAAAATTAGTTTTAGTTGTTATGAAATGTGTTTTGGCAGGCCTTGTGCACAGATTTCCATTTGTAAGTAATTTTAAAAGGTTATATTCTTCCCTGAGTACTCATTTCCACATACCTATTATTACTATTCTACTTTATGCATTAGTATCTTGGGGAAAATATGCCCCTTAATGTAAAACCAGGGATTGCACTATTATCATCTCTGAGAGTTTTTTTTTAACAACTACTAAGAGGGTGTTGCAATTACAACTATTAAAATACTTTTACTATTGTGCAAAGATGATCTTATAACAATTGCTTCAGCTTTACCATAGTAAAT
This sequence comes from Glis glis, assembly GCA_004027185.1. Classification (NCBI taxonomy): domain Eukaryota; kingdom Metazoa; phylum Chordata; class Mammalia; order Rodentia; family Gliridae; genus Glis; species Glis glis. The sequence continues at coordinate 716 of PVJS01016031.1, forward strand.
ACAGCAAAACTTCTAAAATACAGAGAGAGCTAAAAAATACACAAACGATTTTTTTTAGAGGCTAACTCTGTAGTAAAATATGGTTTGGTTTTACTTTGTTTTTAAATAGTCAAATATCTATTTCCTTTGAATTCAGATCTAATATATGATAATGAAAGGTTTGAAACATTTACATGATATGCTAACTAGTCATGAGTTTAAACACCTAAGTCATCTTCTGAGTAATAGATGTTTTCAGAGTTATAATGATGCTTAAAAGTTAGTCTGGGGAAGTTCTTCAGTAACAATAATGCTACTTCTTATGAAGAGCTACGAGAATAGATGCTTTCATGAGCTATTCACAGCGGTTCCATTTCCTTCTAATAAAGGAAGATTTTACAGCACAATGATCCAAAATTGTCAACTGAAGGAGACTGAACAGTAGTTTGAGTAGGGCACTAATGGAAATGTTTGATAACTGATAAGGCCCAGGTACTTGGGAGGGGGCAGAGAGACTCCTCCTCTTTGTGAGAGGAGTGGCAAGGTCTCATGGTATTGCCATGTGATGTGGAAGGGATGGTAGTGACCATTTTTAGAAACAATCTACAACTTCCATATTATTTCTGGTTGCCACAATTGGCTCATAGTTCAGAATTATAAATCTCTTACAGGTAGGCTAGGATGAGGAAGCAAATACTATTTTTTTGTAGATATGTTAGGTACTCCTAATATATATACACTTGAGCTATAGTAAAGTGCCCACAGAGACCCAAGAAAACCCAGGCCATAGTCCCTGGAGTCAATAAATATCAAGGGACCACAAGAGACTCCTGTGATTAAGTTCTAGTATCTTAGGTAAGGTGTTAAAAAGAGTGGCATGCAAGAAAATTTCGAATGCAATTCTAGTGAGCTATGTCACTTCTTAGATGTCACTTATACCCAAGATAGGAGGTTCTCACATTTTTCAAGTACAAACACTCCAGTTACTGAACAAATCCTGATTAGTAAGATCCCAATTGCAAAATGAATACCCCACACTCAATTTCTTCCTTATTTACAAGCAAACATAGTAACTATAATGGAATCAAAGATCCCATTTTAAAATTAATAGAAATTATTTTAAAAACTAGGAATAAATGCTTAAAAACATGAATACATTAAAAAGATTGTATCAGTTGACTGATACCCATACGAGGAGATGTGAATAAATGGAAAGGCATGCTGTATTGTTAAATAAGAAGACTAAGTATTATGTCAGTTCTTTTACATTAATTTTGAATTTAAGTTAATGGTTGACTCAAGCATGTGTATTTCCTGCCATTCCCGAACATTGGTAAAATGAGAATAAATGGGTATAAAGACTTAAAAAGAAGGTATTACTACATAATGGTAAAAATACTGTAAGAGGAGACTAAAAACAAAATTCTGGAACTTAGAGATGAAATGCTACAAAATCATTTGGTTTGCATTCCAGGCTTGGAATTGGTAGCACCAGGTGCTTCTGGATGAGTAAAAGTAGGAAGATTAACTGAACGTATCATTAAGAAGTAGGCCCCATGTCACCTGGGCATGGTGGCGCATACCTGTAATCCCAGTACTTGGAATGCTGAGGCAGGAGGATCGCAGGTTCAAGGCCAGGCTCAGCAACTTCATGAAACCTTTTTCATAAACAAAAAGTATAAAGGGCTGGGGGTGTAGCTTGGAGGTAGAATGCCCCTAGGTTCAATCTCCTGTGCCAAAAGAAAAAAAAAAGTAGATCCCATATCCTCTAACTCTTCCCCACAGCTAGATTGTCTCTTTTTCATCATTGCAGAAGACTGGACAAAATTCTCAATGTTGGACACAATTGAGGACCAGGATACTGTCCTGAAAATAGGGGTATTAAGGTAAAGGCTGAGAAAGTAATTGTTAATGCTCAGTAGTCTTCTCATTTAGTTCTCAGAGAACAACACCCTGAAGAATGCTCTTAAGCATAGTAAAAAAATTCTTTATTGAATAATCCAAGGTGAAATTCATAGAGATATTGATATCATGTGATCTCTAAATACAAAACAAAAACAAAACAGAAAACAAACAAAAAGGTTAGCTTCCCCAGGAAATAGACTCTGAAGTAGAGGACCTTACAGGAGTAATTGTGGAGTACTCATGGTAGTCACATGTATAGAAGGAAGAGAAGGAAGCAGGATGGGGGAGAGGTAGTTGGGCTGTGATCAATCTCAATCCTGTGAGGAGTTCTGAAGCATGGATGGTCCTTAAGAGTTGTCCTACATTATGAAAAGGGAGTTGGGCCTATGTGCCTTCACACTGATCAGTCTCTTATGCAGGTTGCACCCCAAAAGGGGGCATGACTTTGGTGAAAAAGTTTCCTCTAGAGGAGAGTAATTCCCAGAGCAATTTCCTGGCAGCCCTTATAGCAGCTGGGGAAATAAGTCCTTCAGTTTTGCATGGGGAGTAGTGAGCACCTGTCAGATTCCTCTGCAGTGAATCCCAAAGGATAATCTTCTGCAGTAGATTTCCATTGCCATTTAGTGTTTATATGAGGCAGGAAAGGCTAGCTTATGCTGGAGTAACACGTGATCTCCAAAACTCAATGGCTGACAATACAGTGCTCTGCTCAAAGGTGGCTTTGATTCGATACCTACACTTCTTGGGAATAGCCTTTAGATGGAACATTGCTGGCTTGTTGCATGTAGGAAGAGTGCATGCCACACCATGCACTGATCCTTAAAGTTTTTGCTCTGCTCTTATTTCATTGTTTAAGGCATGTCACATGACTAAGTCTAATGTCACAAAGCAGGGATATATACTATCCCTTATGTGATAGTTAATCTAATTTGTCAACTTGACTGGATCATGACACACCCAAGATCATGTGACTTTGGATGTGTAACAGCAGATTAAACAGAAAGTCCTGCCCTAAATGTAGGCAGCAGGGTTCTGATAGGTGCAGGACTTAGATAAAAGAAGGAGAAAGCCGCATAGAGGGATGTGTGACTCTTTCCGAAGAAAATGCATCTGCTCTCGTCTGAGATCGTCGGCCTCCAACTTCGCCGTTTCTCTGAAGAGCTTCTTGATCTTTTGCTCTCCTCTGAGATCATCGGCCTCCAGCCCTTCAAACTGAAACTTCACCATCATTTCTCTGAAGAGCTCTTAGACCTTTCGACCAGCTATTGGTTCCTCTGACTCTCCACGTGCAGTCGGAACTCGGGACTACATTGTAAGGTGATCTGATAAACCCCTTTTTCCATATACTCATTCTGTGAATTCTGTTAGTCTAGTGAACCCTGACCAATACACCTTATATCCATTATGTATTACTCCAGAGCTTAGTGACTTACCATAATGTGTACTGATACATTATTTTTCATGTTGTCCAAAGGTTGTCTGGGCTTGGTAGGGTGGTTCTTCTGCTCTCTGTGGTGTCAAACAGAGTCGCCAAGGTGAGTGCATTCAACCTAGAGCTCATCCAGGTGGAAACATCCAAGATATGGCCTCTTTCCCAAACATGACAGTTGGTGTCAGCTGTTAATTGGGCACCATGCAGTCTCTCATTATTTAGTAGTATGTTATGGGCTTCCTTGTATGGTGGTGAGAGCATTTTGAGAGAGTTAAATCAAGTTCTCAGAACTCCAAGCCTATGCTTGGAATCAGCATAGCATCCCCTCTGATGCATTTTATTGGTCTAAGTGAATTGTAAGACCTGTGAATATTCAGTGTATATTCAAGAGAGGCGAAGTTCAGGGATGGAAGAATTGCTGGCAGCTATCCTTGGAAGCATTCTACCATATGCAAATAAGGAGGGGAAACAGGATTTTGGGTGGATAGTCATATAATCCACTACTGGGGAGTCAAGAAACATCAGGTATTTGAGGAAAGCCTTGACCATGAAAGAGAAACCTAATTATATAGAATAAGAAATGACTTGGAAGAAATCAAGGAGGGAGAAGAACATACCAGTAAAACTAAACAATAACAACAACAGCAACAATAAAAAACCCCACAAAAAGTTCAGAAGAAAAAAACAAAAGATTTTATTAATTAAAAATAACATAGCCGGGCGTGGTGGCGCACGCTTGTAATCCCAGTACTTGGGAGGCTGAGACCGGAGGATCCGGGTTTGCGGCCAGCCTCAGCTACTTAGTGAGGCCTTCCGCAACTTAGTGAGACCCAGTTTCAAAATAAAGTATAAAAAATAGGGCCAGGGGTGTAGCTTGGAGGTAAAATGCCCCTGGGTTCAATCCCCAGTACTGCAAAAAAAAAAAAAATAACATGATTTTTAAAAAGAGAAAATGAAAAAAGTTTTGGAAAATTAAAGTACTGTTATAAATAAAAAATGTTTTAAATATCTTAGATTATTAGGTTGAAATCTGTCAGGAGAAAAAACACAATACAAACAATGGGAAATCATTGAGAAAAGATAAGAGGATCAGTCTGGGAAGTTCAGATTTTCAGAGATGCAAAAATAGAGAACAAAGGCATTGGAGGGAGGAAAATTAGTGTGTAAATAATTCAACAAGATTTCCCAGAACTAAAGGCCGCGAGTTTTCAGACTTCAAAGTGTCCTGATAGCAAAATGGATCAAAATCGATCTAAACCAAGGCACATAATCATAAAATCTCAAACATTTTGGAGAAAAGACAAGAGTTTATAAGCCACTAAAGGGAAAAGATGGTTTCATATCAAAGATCAAGAATCACAATGCTATTTGACTTAGCAATAACACTCTGGGGAGTTAGAAGACAAAGGAGATTTGCCTTCAGAGTTTGAGGGAATAAGACTTGCAATGTATAATTCTAAACCCATTTAGCTTTTATCACAGCTAAGGGTGTCTATCAATATTTTTTAGGAGTGCAGTATCTCAAAATATCATGTTCCATTTACCAAAAGAAGAAAGTTAATCACAAAAGAGGAAGGCATGCTAGCCAGAGAGCCTGAAAGAGAGAGAGAGAGAAAAGGAGCTCCCAGGATGATAGCTGTATTAGAGGGCAAACAGTCCAGAAGAAAAGAGGTGAAATTTATTAGAGACTTAATATAGCTGAACAAACTCAGAAAAGATAAATACTTCTAGAGAGGGTTTGTATTTGAATTAAGATATGGATATTTACATGAATCATCTACCAGTGGTAGATACACAGTTGTAGAAATATAACCCTGAAGAGTGAACCGTATTGGACAGTGTGGGAGAGAAAACACAGGTGGGCTATGGTTTGCATGTGTCTCCCAATGTTTATATGCTGGAAACTTAATCCCCAACGCAATGTTGTGTTGAGAGGCAGAACCTTATAGAGGGATTTAGGGTCTTCCAGGCTTTACTTTCATGAATGGATTGTTACTGCAGAATGATAAAAGGATGAGTTCATCCCCCTTCCCTTCTCTCCCTCCAGCCCACACTCTCTGGCCATTCAGCCTTCCACCATGAGATGACACAGCAAGAAGCCCTCTGTCAGGGCAGCCCCTGGATCTTGGACTTTCAGCCTCCCAAACTGTAAGAAACAAACCTCCATTCTTTATAAATCACCCCGTCTCAGGTATCTCTTTATAGCAGCACAAAATGGGCTAATTCAGGTGGGGAGGGGGTTAAAACATAGAGTACTCAGTGATGTAAACTAATAAACTCCCTTTTTTTGCTTGTCAGTTCGAGGTGTGTGTGTGTGTGTGTGTGTGTGTGTGTGTGTGTGTGTGTGTGTTTTCTGTTGTTGTTTTGATTTTTGTTTTGCACTGAAAGAATCTTGTTTAGTATATACATATATATTCTCAGATCTCACACCAAAATTTTTTGGGAAAAAAGTATGTTGAAAAGTTTCCCAGGTGATTCTAACACAGCCTGGTTTGGGAATCACTACTCCGCAGAGCAGTGTCTTTGCAATGTACTGTGTTCTTCCACAAGGGTTCTAATGAGTTCATCTTGCAAACTCAGATAGAGATGACAGGCATGTTATAGCACACCTCTTCAGTTTTCGTCAGCTTAGGAGGGAAGATTTTATTTTCCTTATGCAAGTATGAAATAGTGATGATGGGCAGGGAGAAATACATTGCTGGCTTAGAGAAGAAAAAAAAAAGGAAATCCAAAATACCAAAACAAAGGGCTTCAAGAAATGAGGAATTGTTATCTGATAAATATGCTTTGAACTTTTCTGCCTTCCTCCCATTCCTTCACCTCCCCTGCCCTCACCCTGGAAAAATGTTCTAGTGTTTTTATCTTTCATAAATAAAGCTGAGCAAAGACAGCACCTTCATTCTATAAAGAAAACATTTCTTCTGCCAGTACATATTTTTCCAGTTGAGCTGAATTTGTAAATTCACTTAATAAACTGATCAACTGGGGTTCTTTAACGCTGTTTTGCCTGATGAACAAATGTTTCTACATCCCAATTCATCCTGCAGAAAGCAGAATTTTCATCATCTTTACCATACGAGTGTGGCTGACATAAATGTGGGTGTGAAATGCTGTCAGGGAAGAAAATTCCCTGCAGTCAGGGAAGAAAATTCCACTTATCAATTGCTGAATAACAAAATGTCCCCAAACTTAGTGACTTGAACAACAACCACTCTTTAATATCTCATGATTCCATAGGTCAGGAATTTGGGTGTTTCTGGCTAATTATTCTATTCCATGTGGCACAGATAGTTTTAAGAATAGGCTGGTTTGGCTCTTTCACTTGCGAGTCTGTCACCTTGGGGGGATGGCTGGAAGGCTGAGCTTAACTGGGACTGCTGACCAGAGCATTTACACATGGCATCTCCACAGTGCTGGCTCAGGTTAGGTGAATTTAGGGTCCCAGCTAGAATGCTCCAACAGATCTGGGTTACAGATGCAAGAATTTGTATGACCTAGCTTCAGAAGTCCCAGAACATCACTTCTGTTGTATTCTCTTGGCTAATTCAGTCACTAAGGCCAGCCCAGGTTCAAGGAGAGGGGAATTAGACTCATTATTTCTTTTCTTCCCTCCCTTTCTCCCTTCCTTCTTTCCTTCCTTCCTTGTTTTTTTTTTGGGGGGGGGTGTACTGGTGGTTGAACCCAAGGGCATTCTACCTCACAGTTATACCCCCAGCCATTTTTGGTTTTTGTTTCTGTTTTGAAACAGAGTCTTGCTAGGTTACTGAAAGTCTCACTAAGTTGCTAAGGCTGGCCTTGAACCTGCAATCCTCCTGTCTCAGCCTTCCAAGTACTGGAATTACAGGCATGTGCCACCATGCCTGGCTAGATTCATTGTTTCTTGATGATATGACTGTAGCAAAGTTTTTGTGGCCACCTTTAATCTACCATAAAAAGTATCATGACACTTATTTTTGGGGAAATGGAAAATCCTTTACTACCCATGATCAATCTTACTTTTCCTACATAAAAGCAGAATAATCATATACCACTCAAATTCTGAGGAGAAGGAACAAGGAAGAAGACAGAAGCAAGATACACAGAGGCCTGTAATAAAGACAACATCAACAATTAGAAAACAAAGTCTTTACTGGTAATAAGAATCTTGTGTAACAGAGCATATCAGAAAAGGAAAAACCTTTGTACCACTATAATAAAAATATATTTACATATAAGTAATTACACATGTAATAAGTAGTAAAATTTTCTACAAATAGTAGTAAATTCTTTATGAAAAACTTCTCAGTTCCGGTGGTGAAAGTCAAGAGCAATGAGGATCTCACAAAAGCAGAACTTGGATGTTGAAAAAAGAAGAGAAATATGAATATGGCACAAATTAAATCAGTCCTTTTAGCCACACATAACTTCACAGCTTGAGCAGTTTCTTCATATGGAGGATTAAGCTTTTACTATAGAAACCATACTATATTGTTTTCATCTTTGTTGTATACAAATTATGCTATTAACCATCTAGTATAATATGTATTTCTCAACTCCCGGCTGTCTGCCTGCCTACCTTCCTTCCTTCCTTCCTTCCTTCCTTCCTTCCTGCACTGGGGATTAAACACAGAGGCAAGGCATTCTACCTCTGAGCTACATGCCCAGCTTGCTCTATCATCTCTCTCTCTCTCTCTCTCTCTCTCTCTCTCTCTCTCTCTCTTCTTCTTCTCCTTCTTCTCCTTCTCCTTCTCCTTCTCCTTCTCCTTCTTCTCCTTCTCCTTCTTCTCATTCTCCTTCTTCTCCTTCTCCTTCTTCTTCCTCCTCCTCCTCCTCCTCCTCCTCCTCCTCCTCATCATCATCATCACCATCTATCTCTATCTATTATTTTTGTTTTGAAACAGGGTCTAAGTTGCTGAGGGTCTTGCTAAGTTGCTTAGGCTGGTTTCAAACATTTGATCTCTGTCTCAGTCTCCCAAGTACTGGGATTACAATGTGGGTCATTGTGTCCAGCTTTGGGTATTATTTCTAACTCAGTAAATATTTGATGATTTAGTAATTGAATGTATGATGCAGGTATAAATAAAAGATTAGCAACAAAGAAAGAATAGCCATGAGTAACAATAGGATTCCCTATGATGATATAAGAGGCCCATAAACTTCATAATCTGTGGAACAGCTGAAAACAAATATTTAAATTAAAATAGAAAAAGCTAAAATCTCTATTTTTCATACATAATTTACAACACTAAAGATTCCCACTATTTTAGCACAAGGGGCTTTGACCTTAAGTTCTTTCAAGTGATCGAAAATTTCTTTTAAAAGTCTGCTTATATTTTGTTTTATTTAATTAAATTAATCAATTCATTCATTTAGTACTGGGAATTGAGCCCAGTGGCATTCTACCTCTGAGCTATACGTCCAGCCCTATTTTTTAATTCTTTATGTTGAAACAGGGTCTTACTAAGTTATGGAGGGCTTCACTAAGTAGCTGAGGCTGGTTGCAAACCCAGATCCTCTGGTCTTAGCGTCCCAAGTACTGGGATTACAAGCATGTGAAACATGCCTGGCTATTATATTTTGTTTTAAATTGGACATTATTGCTCCAGAAGTGTTGAAGTATACAAGTGGGATTGGGGTATAGCTCAATGGTAGAGCATGTGCTTAGCACCCTGCCAAAAAAATACATATGTACAGGAAAAATATAGATTCCCCTTTTTTCCTTATAAAATAAAAAATAATAGTCTTACTATTGATACTGAACTCTTTTGTGGTAAATCTATCAGGAATGCTAGGAAATTCATTTCTCCAGACTGGAGGGTGCCCCATAAAGAATTGTATATCAGGACTAAAATGTAGAAAATCATAGCTTACACTATAATCAGTGGAAAAACATAGACCAAGTTATGAGTGTGATGTAAAAAATTCAAAACAAATAGACTTACAAAAGAGAGAAACTTCCCTGAGAAATGATGGAGAACTTTATCTAACTTGAAATTGGGAAATCATATTCATAGTTTAGCTTCCTGAAACTTAGTTTAAATTTGCTCTGCACTGTTAATAATATTAACTGTATAGTCTAGGGAAGGAGACAAACTAGAGCCAGCTCAGGCACCACTATAATGAATGCTTTTTATTTGTGTGGGACTGTAATTATGCAAATTAAAATTTAGCTGTAGTTACTCTTGCTTCAGTGCTGAATGGATTGTAGGCATAGCTCTTATGGAAATTTGGAATTATGCTCTTAGTGATGCATATTGCACCTGTACATCAGGAAAGGACTTGAAGTAAAGGCTATAGAAATGGAAAGTGGCTTTGGAGAACTTGTACTTTACTGAATTTGTAGTGTGGCTTCATGTAAGAACATGATCCAGGGGATTCCTCAGAATTTCTTTCCTAGGTTAAATATGTGTGCATTTCTGATTATAAAATTAATATTTCCATATTGAAAGATATTTGGAAGTTGCACAGCAGTAACATAAGGCCCCTGTAAGTTTTACCACATCAAGACAATAACTACCATTTGCATGTACCTCTTTTTTCTTCGTTTTATGTATCTGGATGTATGTGTATACTCGGTATTTCAGAAGTCAGTATAACATGGTTGCAAGTATATACTTTGGAGCCAAAGTACTTGGATTAAATTCTGACTCCATCAGCTGCTATCTATGTGATCTGATATGATAACTCAGTTCCCTCATTTATAACATAGAGATAATAATCTATCATTTAATAGATTACCTAAGTTATTAGAGTTCTTATGGACATTAAATAATGTAATCCCCAACAGAAAACTCAATGCAGATCCTTCCCTTTTCCTCATCAAAACCGTATTAAAGCAGGCCTACCTCTGGCTCATTCGATACAAAAGAATTTGATATGTCCTCTAGATTGCCAGGGAAAGCTGGCATAGGAAAGTGTCTCACAGGAGACTCTGCTACGAAACTGGCTACAGGAAGGACAGGTGCCAAGGGAAGCTGCTGGCCACACTGTATCGTGGAGTCAGGTCCAGGAAAAACCTTAGAAACAGGAAGTGAAATCTCTTCCTTCTGCAATGTCTCTCCAGCATCCTCTACCGGCAAAGCTTAACACTGCACTCGATGGCAAAGGAAAAATATTTAAAGGGCCTAGTTCCATTTTTATAGGGCAGGCAAAAAGGGTGAATTTGGACCTGAGGAAAAAAAAATGGATAGCTGACAGACCTTGTGAAAACACTTAGAAAAGTGCCTTATTAGAGTAAGTGCTAATTCTAATATTTGTCACATGTTCACACAAATGTGCAAAAATGGGACTACCTCTACTGTTGCATATATTTGAACCCTTAATTTTAGGTTAACATATTATGATAAAAATTATTGGTGTAACTGTTTTAATTTTATGTCTACATAATTATCCAACATGTAAAATATAATTTATTTAGCTGTTACATGGTTCTCTATATTTAATAATAAATCATTTCCAATTTTTAGTCAAGTAAGTCTAATTATTTCTATATTTCTAAAAAAAAAAAAAAAAGACAGGACCTGATGGCCCAATGTGAAACCCTATCAAACATTTAAAGAAGAATTAATTCCATCCTTGCTCAATCTCTTCCCAAAAAATTGAGGAGGAGAATTACTTCCAAATTCATTTTATGAGGATAATATTACTCTGATAATAAAGCCAAACCAGGACACTATGAGAAAAGAAAATTATAAACAAATAGCCCTGATGGAGACAGATGTAAGAGCCCTCAAGAAACTACTAACAAAGCAAATTCAATAGCACATTAAAAGAATCATATCATAATCAAGTGGGACTGATCTCTGGGATGCAAGGATGGTTCAACATACACAAACCAATAAATGTGATACACCACATTAAAAGAATGAAGAACAATAATCATATGATTATCTGAGTATCAGGTATAGAAAAAGCATGTGACAAAATTCAACATTCTTTCATGGTGAAAACTCCCAATAAATTAAGTATAGTAGAAATGTTTCTCAATTCGAGAAAGGCCATATATGAGAAGTCCACATTGAGTATGACTAACATCATACTCAATGGTAAAAAGTTGGAGACTTTTCCTTGAAGATCAGGAACAAGACAAGGATGCCCATTCTGGTCACTTCTAGTCAACATACTACTGAAAGTCAGAGCCAGAGCAATTAGGCAAGTGAAAGAAATAAAAGACTTCTAAATCAGAAAGATAGAAGTTAAATTGTTTTTGTTTGTAGATGATATAATTTTATACATAGAAAACTGTAAAAACATCTCCAAAAGACTGTTAGAACTAATAAACTAAGTCAATAAAGTTACAAGAGCTGGGCATGGTGGTGCACGTTTGTAATCCCAGTACTTGGGAGGCTAAGACTGGAGGATCCGGGTTTGCGGCCAGCCTCAGCTACTTAGTGAGGCCCTCTGCAACTTAGTGAGACCCTGTTTCAAAATAAAGAATAAAATATAGGGCTGGGGGTGTAGCTCAGAGGTAAAATGCCCCTGGGTTCAATCCCTAGTACTGCAAATAAATAAATAAATAAATAAACAAAGTTACAAGGATATAAGAATCAACGTATAAAAATCAGTAGTGTTTCTAGACACAACGAATTAACTGAAAAAGAAATAAGAAGAGCAATTCCATTTATAATAGCTATATATAAAATAGGATTAAATATAATAAAGGATCTGCATACTGAAAACTGTAAAACATTCATGACAGTAATTGAAGAAGACACAAATAAATGGAAAACTGGGTAGGTATCCATTATTCATGGACTAGAATAATTAATATTCTTTTTTTTTTTTGCAGTACCGGGGATTGAACGCGGGGCGTTCTACCTCCGCGCTACGCCCCCGGCCCTATTTTTTATGCTTTATTTTAAAACCGGGTCTCACGAAGTTGCGGAAGTCCTCACTAAATAGAGAGAGGAAGAGAGAGAGAGAGACAGGGAGAGAGAGAGCAAGAGAGAGAGAGAGCTGAGGCTGGCCGCAAACCCGGTTCCTCCGGTCTCCGCCTCCCAAAGTACTGGGATTACAAGCGTGCGCCACCACGCCCGGCACTAGAATAATTAATATTACAAAATAACCATACTGTCTAAAGCAATCTGTGAATTCTATGCAGTCCATATCAAAATAAAAGAAATAGAAAAATCAATTCTAAAGTTCACATGGAAATCCAAAAGATGTTCAATAGTCAAAGTCATCTTGAGAAATAAACAAACAAGCAAACAAACAAAAAGTGGAGGCATTCTGCTACTTGATTTCAAAATTTACTACAGTAATTTAAAAAGCATATACTAAACCAAAAGCAGACATATAGACCAATGGCACAGAACAAAGAACCCAGAAATAAGTCCATGCATTTATGTTCAATGATTTTCAACTAACATCCAAGAACACACAAGGGGAAAGGGACAGTCTTTTCAGTAAATGGTGCTGGGGAAACAATATCAATATGAAGAAAAAAGAAATGAGACCATTATCTCACACTGTATCAACTCAAAATAGATTTAACAACTTAAATGTATGATCTGACACTGTAAAACTACTAGAAAAAAACAGGAAAATCCACTGGTCTGGGCAATGATCTTTTTAGATATGAACCCAAAAGCATAGGCAACAAAAGCAAAAATGGACAAACATAATCACATCAAACGGAGAGGCTTCCACACAATAAAGGAAATAACCATTATTGTGAAGAGATGACCTCTGGGTTGGGAGAAAATATTTGCCCACTATACATCTGATAAAGGGTTAATATCTAAAGTATATAATGTAGTCAAACTACTCAAATATTAAAAAAAAACAAGTAAATCAATTAGAATATGGACAAAGGACCTGATTAGACATTTCTTAAAAGAATACATAGGAATGACCAAGAGGTATATGAAAAACATTCTCAACCTCACTAAGCACCAGGGAAATGTAAATTAATGCCACAGTGAGATATCACCTCAAACCTGTTAGAAAGACTACTATCAAAAAGTTCAAAGATGACTGTTGAAAGAATGTGGAGTAAATGGAAAGAATCCTGGGTCACTGTTGGTAGGATTGTAGATCCATACAGTCAGGATGGAATGCAGTATGGAAGTTCCTTAAAAAATTCAAAGTAGAACTACTATATGACACTTAGGTTTCCTCCATGTCTTGGCTATTATGAATAATGCCCAAATGAACCCATAAATATACACAATTCTTATTTTTCAGTTAACAATAGAATTATGCCTTGGATATCATTCAATTGCACTATACTTTAGGCTGAATGAGTTTCAACTTTAGCAATTTTATTTGATTTTTTAAAAATTTAATATTTTCTTATATATTTATACACACGTGCACACCCATGTATAACATATATACACACATATCTCTACTTCTGGTTATGTAAGTTATTCTTTTTTTATACTTTTATTGGTACACTATAGTCTCACTATTGTGTAGTTTGTAGTGATAGTGACATACATCCACATAGCAGTTGGTGAGTTTTCCCCGGCTCCCTCACTGCTCCCCCCCTTCCCCAGACATGATATTGAGATTGGCATTGGTATTCTCACATATGTACATAACATCAATGGAGTTTCTCCTCCATTATCTAAAGTCCCTCTGGTATTGCAATTACTCCCTAGCTTCCGCATGCGAGAGAAAACATATGACCCTTCACTTTCTGTGACTGGCTAATCTCACTTAACATAGTGTTTGCCAGGTCCACCCATTTTCCTACAAATGATATAATTTTGTTCTTCTTTATTGCTGAGTAGAATTCTATTGTGTGTATATACCATAATTCTGTAATCCATTCATCTGTTGATGGACACTTGGGTTGGTTCCATAATTTGGCTATTGTGAATTGTGCTGCTATAAACATGGATATGCATATATTACTATAATATTCTGATTTCAGTCCCTTTTGAAAGATACCCAGGAGTGGTATAGCTGGATCATCTGGTGGATCCATTTCCAGTTTTCTGAGGAATCTCCACACTCATCTTCAGAGTACCTGCAGTAATTTACAATCCCACCAACAGTGTAGAAGAGTTCCTATGTCTCCACATCCTCACCAGCATTTATTGTTGTTTTACTTCTTAATATTTGCCATTCTAATTGGGGTTAGATGGAATCTCAGTATAGTTTTGACTTGCATCTCCTTGATTGCTAGTGATGTTGAACATTTTTTCATACATTTATTGGCCATTTGTATTTCTTCTTTTGTGAAGTGGCTATTCTTGATCACAGAAAACCTACAAAATACAGAGATACATACAGAAGAAAGTTTAACATCATTCCAAACTGATCACCAGAGAAAACCATGTTAGCATTTTGGTTTTTTATCTCCTCATTTCCTGTACATATTTAGAAAGAGATCATTTTGGGAAATAAATTTACACAGAGTTTTGCATTTTTTCTGTTAAATACATACACATGTGTGCACTCAGAGAATTTTTTATGCTACTTAATATTTTCAAACAAATGCCCTTAGAGTCTCTGTAGCATTTTAGTACATCACTTTTCATAAGTTAATGCATTCTATAAACTGAACATTTATGTTGTTCACTTTAAAGTTATTATAATGCTTTGAATACTTGTTCAGGCAGATTGTTGTGGAGTCTAATTTACCTGCTAGAGAAAAATTGTTAGAAATTGGATTACTAGACAGAGTATGAACATACTTAGCATTCTTATCCATGCTGCCACATTGTATCCCATGAGTTTGTATTAATTTATGTTCCCAGCAACAGTACAAATGTTCATCACCTCCTACCCTGCACTGGAAGTTTAAAGCAAAACAGGGGTAATAATAAATTTGCCAATTTGATGGTGAAAGAATGTATTTTATAATTAAAATATTATTATATTAAATTTATCAATTAAATGGGCAAGTGTTCTGTCAATAGCCTTTAGAAAAAAATTTAGCTTTCTCTTTTGCCAGTTTTCTTTCAATCTGGCCTTAAAAGAAGTCCTAATTAAAAAAACAGTACAGGCCGGGCATGGTGATGCATGCCTGTAATCCCAGTACTTTGGAGGCTGAGAAAGGAGGATCGTGGGTTCATGGCCAGCCTCAGCAATTTAGCAAGGACCTCAGCAATTTAGTGAGACCATCTCAAAATAAAAAATAAAAAAGGGCTTGGAGTGTAGCGTGTAGTATCTGTTCTTATCAGTTTAAAATAAATAAAAGGCTGAGGGTATAGCTCAAAGGTAGAATGCCTGTCAGTTCCATCCCCACTACCAAAACAAAACAACAACAGCAACAACAAAAATACTACAAAAAACTTGTGGAATTAAGTATAAAATTGATTTGGGAAGCTGGGACTGATGGCCCAGTACTAGCCTTAGCAATGTAGTGAGACTCTCAGTAATCTAGCAAGGCCCTGTTTCAAAACAAAAAATAAAAAAAGGGCTGGGAGTGTAGCTCAGAGGTAGAATGCCCCTGGGTTCAATTCCCAGTACTACCCCCCAAAAAATTGATTTGGGAAGAAATCACACCTTGACAATTTTTCACTAAGGAGCATGCTATTCCTGGCTATTTATCCAAACAATATTATATATTCCTTAGTTAATGCTTTCTTTACATAGCCCCTATACATTATTAAGGTTTATTCCTATGTATTTTATGATATTGGTGTTTTATGTACTAAGGCATTCTGTGATTATTACTGTCATTAAGATTAAAATCCCCTTTCCCTTTGGATCATCTAAACCGTAATTTCAAGATTAGGGAGAAGTGGTATAATGTAGGTAATTAAAAGCTCAGGCCCTGTAGCCAGGCTTTCCCACCTGTTCTGGATTCGTCTCTTACCAGTGTCTTGGGCAAACTGGTTTGCTAAGCGTCTCTCTTTCACCCCTCAGAGCCTTCTCCCTGCACTGTGTCAGCCACTGAGGGCACTGGCAGGAAATCAGAGCCAGAGGAAAGTGAGAAGAAAGAGTTCTATTCCAGGACTCCCTCCCTCCTTAGCTGGGGCTGGGGGCTGCACACCCAAAGATTCCCACTGCTCTCAGGGAGTCCTCTGCACACAGTTGCCCTCGGGCTTGTGTGTGGTTTCCCTGCTCCTGGTACTCTAGGGTGCTGCAGGATCCTTTGGGGCCTCCTTAACCCATGCCCATGCCCAAATCCTCTTACCCAGCTCCTGTGTCCTGTTTCCCACCAGGATCTTGACTGAAAGCAAATAGCACATAGGAATAGCACATATCCTTGTCATTTTTCTCATATTACTGAGAATGTCTCTTGGCTTTAACTATAATTATGATTTTGGCAATCTCTGTAAGGTAGATCTTCATTATGCTCAGGAAGTATTATTCTCTTTGTGATTTTCCAGAGTTTTATCAGGAAGGGTTGTTGGATTCTATCTGCTATGTTTTAACATATGTATATAGTTTGCTTTTAATTGGACTTATTGATGTGTTTTTTTTAAATCTTCTAAAGTTCCCTATCAGTAAACCATCCTTGCAATCTTGGAATAATCCAGGTTCAATTCAATTTTCTCATATTTAATGTTAATTTTTAAAAGTGACTTTCAACTGAATGACATACCTTGAGGCCATTTAAAACAACAGATTTTAATAGGAAAAGTAACACCCTTCAACTGACATTGCTTAAGCATGAATCATTTTGAATCATTGGAAATCTTAGTAGAACTTTGTCACTCAAAGCTCCTTTTCTGTGCTGTCTCCTAGACATTGTCATCCAGAAGCCACTGGTTCATCTAAGTTTTCAAGGAGCCTTATGTTGGCAGGGAAGGGTGAGAGCAGAGGAACAGAAAGCAAGGTATAAAACAGTCCACAAAATAACGTCTAGGAATTATGTCTGAACTGAACTGGAGAGAGCGGAAAATTATTGCAGTGTCTTGTTCCCTTTTTTCTGAAAAAAAAAAAAAAGGTTATGCTCATCTTTCTATCATGCCTATTATTACAATTCAATCGATTTTGGATTTAGAACCTGGCAATAGCTTGAAAGCCTGCACAATAAAAATCTTTCCTGGGTGATTATGATTTATATTAGATCTTAAAACCAAGGACATAAATTTATAGAAATTGGTAATTCCAATATTTTATACCTGCTATATAATGCAATACTATATCAAGCATGGATTTTCATTTGGGTTCTCATGAATCAATTTCATCACAGCAGAATCCTGAGCACAATTATCTCCTAGGGATGAGGATAATCTTACTTAATATTTTTTGAGTGGTTATACATTTAGTGCCAAGCATTTGAAACATTAGAACTATAACATATAATTGCTGAGACATTGACATAAGAAAACAAACACTAACTAGTTAGCTCTGTCACTGAAGAGTCTGGTATTAAAATCAGAAGTAAGGTCATGTGAGAACTTTTCAATGGGGTTCTACTTGATTTGATGTGATTAAACTTAGGGACAGAACCTGAAAATGTTATCCTTACATTTTTTCATTCAAGAATTTGACAGGTAATATCTAGCAAAGATAAATGTTGTTTATAAGCAAAGATAGTTATAAATGTTAAAGAATATTTATTAAGTGCATAAGATGCAGTGTGGAGATTCCTCAGATAATTGGGAATGGGTCTACCATATGATCCAGCTATACTACTCCTAGATATCTTTCCAAAGGGATGGAAATCAAAATATTATAGTAGTACATGCATATACATGTTTATAGCAGCACAATTCATTTTTTTTTTTGCGGTACCGGGGATTGAACCCAGGGGTGTTCTACCTCCGCACTACACCCCCAGCCCTATTTTTTATACTTTATTTTGAAACTGGGTCTCATGAAGTTGCGGAGGGCCTCACTAAGTAGAGAGAGAGAGAGAGAGAGAGAGAGAGAGAGAGCGAGCGCTGAGGCTGGCCGCGAACCCGGATCCTCCGGTCTCTGCCTCCCAAAGTATTGAGATTACAAGCGTGCGCCACCATGCCCAGCTTATAGCAGCACAATTCATAATAGCCAAATTATTGAACCAATTTAAGTGTCCATCAACACATGAATGGATTACAAAATTATGGGATATATATACACAATGGAATCGCTTCTTGGCCTTTTGGCTAAGATCAAGTGTAATGTATACACAATGAAAATTCTACTCAGCAATCAAGAAGAACAAAATTATGTCATTTGCAGGAAAATGGATGGACCTGGAGAACACTATGTTAAGTGAGATTAGCCAGTCACAGAAAGTGAAGAGTCATATGTTTTCTTTCATATGTGGAAGCTAGGGAATAATCGGGATACCAGAGGGACTTTAGATAATGGAGGAGAAACTCCAGGGGAGCAATGGAGGTGGACTAGGGGAAGGGGCCAGAGGAGAGGGAGAATCAGTGAAAGAATCACTTCCATTGATGTTATGTACATATGTGAGAATACCAATGTCAATCTCAATGGGGAAGGGAGGAGTGGGGAGGGAACTGGCCGAGACCCCATGGAGTGCTGTGTACATGTGTGTCACTATCACTGTGAACTACATTATGATGTGAGACTATAGTGCACCAATCAAAGTATATATATATATATATATGTGTGTGTGTGTGTGTGTGTGTGTGTGTATGTATATGTGTATATATACATATATACTTTTAGAGAGAATATGCATGTATGTATATATACTTTTATATATACATGCTATACATGCATATATATATATATATACATATATATATATAGAGAGAGAGAGAGAGAGAGAGAAAGAGAGAGAGAGAGACAGGTTACTAATTCGATGATGGAATGTTTACTTTTCAAAGTGTTTCTTATTTACTATTTCTCCTCACTTGCCACTTTCCATTTAAGGATGTTCCCTCACTCCAAGCCCAGTGGCATGTAAGAATTCCATTCCCACAGCAAGCTCGCTTTATAGGATCTCCTTTCTAGTATTCTTTTGTGGTTTAGAACTGAAAAAGCAGGTGTAAGAGCATAGAGTATCTAGCGAAGGCCATCATTGCTGAATGGACTCGTTAAAGCCAAGTGGGGATTTACTAAAAAGTAAAACATCTGTTAAAAATCAATGTATGTTTCTTCTTTGAGCAAATAATAAATCTGATTAACTCTTGGTGCAGCATCTCAAAAGAATAAACAAATGAGTTTGATAAGTAAAATTAATTTGGCAAATGGCTCAGTAAGTTAGGATTTGGGACAATACTTGGAAAGTTTCCTTAATGTCTTCTAAAGTAAATGTAAATCAAGAAGTTTCCCAAGCAACAGTTAGTGAAACTGAGGAATCACACTTACCAATAGTGTAAGAAGAGATGAAAAATAACTAAAAACAACTAACTTTATTTTTGAAGATAAGAAAAATCAACTGGCATGTACTCTACCATCAAATATTTTAAGTTATCAGGAAAGTTAAAAGTATGTTTTAACCTTATTTAAATTCATTTATTTACTTAGGCTTTATTTCTTACAAAGTAATTTCTCCAGCTCCAAGAACGGGCCTTATGATGTGGCTTTTTCTTCTTCTTTTTTCTTTCACTCTCTCTCTCTCTCTCTCTCACTCATTTTGTATGTATGTTTTTGCAATTGAGTTTTTCTCACATAGCAAAATGAAATGTTTGTGGGATTTGTCAAAATGTCAGGTTTCCATAGGTATATATGATTCACATACAAAAAACATCATGTGTTCCAGGATTGCTACAAACAGTACGTTTAGCTCTTACTGTCTAGGACCAGCTAAATTCATACTTCTCCTATTGTAATTATTTATCACTGTTTTCTCTATACCCTTCAAATTAAAGTATGATTTCTTTACCACCCTCACCCAAGAAATTCTTTTATTTTTTTAATATAGCAGTAAATTTTTAAAACATAAGAAAAGACCCCTAATGACTGGTTTTGCATGCTTTATGTTAGGGAATATGATCTCATTTACGGACACACTGCTTCCACAGGCCACACCAGCATAGGTGTCAGATGGTATCAAGTGTACCTGTATGGCTGACCCTCACAAACTGGGGTCCTGGCATGTCAGCTCCACACCCACCCAACGCCATCCCTGTACTTTCATCTCTAGCAGAACACTCCAGGGAGGGGGGACGCTCACCCAATTCTCCTTGACCTCCAATTTTATTCTCCATGATATCAGATACTGCAAATAAGGGAGCCTTGTGTCCAGTTTTTAGCCATCTGTTTTTTGAGCTCCCAGATATAGATTTATCAAGTGAGTCTGGTATTTTTGTGGAAACCATCTGGAAACATCAAGACAAAGACCTGCAAGCTACGAGAGGCAGCTTTCTGTGTGGACACCTCCCCTCCCTGGGCTTTCAGGCGGGGCTGTCTCCATGCCTGCTGCCTCTCCACTTGCAAGTTCCACTGCGGTCATTTGTGCCGCTGGTTTTTTAGGCATCTAGACTCTGGGCAGAGGTGAAGATGGATCTTCTGGGAGATTTCACTGCTTCCCCCATCCCTATCTTCTCTTTCACAGGTCCCCGTTTCTCCCCTTTTGCTCTCTCTGCCCCGTGCTGCCCCAGCTCCAGCTACCTCCAACCTCCTTCTTGCAGGGTTTTCTCAGTCCTTCTCTTACTTTGGGGAAGGAAATAATACAGCAGACTCTGACTTTAGATACATGATATTTATATGTAATATTTTAAAGGTGATGCAAGTGTAATTTTTTTCAAAAACTAAAAAAATTACTAAGTTAATACATGCATATGGTAAAAGCTGAAAGTGGTACAAGAGGGTACAGAGTTAAAATTGCATTTTACTCCCATCCTTGATTCCTGTTCATGTGTTCATCTCAGAGGACGCTCTCACTCTTGGTTTCCTTTGTACCTTTCTAGAGAGGATAAGGAGAGATACATGTCCAAGCATACATATTTATGATTATTTTTACACAAAGGCTAGCATGCGATATATACTCGTTTACATCTTGCTTTTTTAAGTTAGCAAAATATAATAAAGACAATTCCATGTCGACATCGCAGGTCTATCTTATTCTTTACAAGGGCTTCAGAGTATTTTGTTGTATGAATATGTATTTTAAAGATGGTCCATCTTTGATGATCATTAATGTTGTTTCCAGTCTTCTTGCTGCTACAATGATGCAGTGAATATCCTTACACATTTGTCCATACTATAAAAGCATAAAATCAGAAGGGAAGTTACTGGGTTAAAAGCTATGTAAAGTTTAAATTTTGATGAAGATTGTTCTATTTCCCAGGAAATCATACCAACTTACACTTGTCACTTGTCACATTCATGTATAAGAGTGCCTGGCTTCTCTCAGCCTCACCAAAATTATGTATATTTTTAATGAAAAATCTGGATCTTTGAGAAGTTAGTAAATGAAAATTTGGTATTTATTGTTATGCTCTAAGAGCATATATATAACAAATAAACTGATCTTCCAAGCAGTAGTTACATACAGAGTCCTCTTCACTCTTTATGACTCCCATTCTCAGTAGCTCTGTGACTTCAGGCTGGTTATTTTACCTCTCAGAGCCTTAGTTTCCTTGGTTTTAAATCAATAATATGGCCGGGCGTGGTGGCGCACGCTTGTAATCCCAGTACTTTGGGAGGCAGAGACCGGAGGATCCGGGTTCGCGGCCAGCCTCAGCGTTCTCTCTCTCTCTCTCTCTCTCTCTCTCTCTACTTAGTGAGGCCCTCCGCAACTTCGTGAGACCCGGTTTCAAAATAAAGTATAAAAAATAGGGCCAGGGGTGTAGCTCGGAGGTTGAATGCCCCTGGGTTCCATCCCCGGTACCGCAAAAAAATAAATAAATTAATAAATAAAATAATAATAAAAAAATAGGGCCAGGGGTGTAGCACGGAGGTAGATCGCCCCCGGGTTCAATCCCCAGTACTGCAAAAAAAAAAAAAATCAATAATATGAGCTCACCATGTGTACGTAGCATTACATATATTGAATACATCTTTAGAGCAGTCCTATAAACTACCTACTAATACCTTCATTTCACAGATAAGAAATGACTTCCATATCTTTTAGATTGAGATGGAAACACCATTTTATAGGATGTTAAGAGAACTAAATGATGAGGTGCATGTAAAATAATCATCATGGCATTTTGTAATAACTCAATACACATCATTATTGTTGTCTTCTTAACAAAGGCATGAGAAAAGCTTTATTGCTCTAAATATAAAAGAATAGGTCTTCAAAAATATGCCTAGAATATTTCATCTTCTTGTACTGAAATTCCAAAAGCTAGGGTAAAAATTTTAATATAATATCTAAGCTGATGAGTTCTAGCTTCCATTTTTTTATTTATCTCTAGGTTTAGCCATTAAGTCTCAACAAAATTCACTGATTTTTAAAACCAAAGTGCTAAAAATCACTCAGGAAGCAGAGTCCAGAGGCAGGGGGAGGGACGGGGAGATAAACTCATAAAAAGATGGCAGTTTTTCTACTCTTCAAAAGGTGCAGTCTAGTACTCCTGTCATTCCCAGATTAATGAATCATGATAGTTAATCATGACTAACTTTAGTTACTTTTTATGTGTCTAAGTAATTCAACATTACTTCTGAATGGAGCCATTCTTTCTCCTACTTATGACACAATTTCTGTCCTGCCCCAATGTCAACCAACCCTCTTATGACTTTCAGAGTTATCCAGGCTCTATTTTCATACCTTCAAGTATATTTCATTCTGCAACCTGTTTTTTTAAACATGACTCTTGTGATCTATGTAGATTGTTTATTCCTTTTAATTGTGATTAAATTTGTTTATAATTTATCCTGGTTTGTACTATTAGAGACTTAAGTCATTCCCAAATTTTACTACTATGAACAATGTTGCAATAAGCTTTCTTGGCTATCGTTCCTTGTTTCTGGAGCACATTTGCATAGAATTCAACTGTTTGCATCATAGGGAATTGGTTTTTCACCTTTGCTAGACATGGCTAAATTTAACATGATTGAATCATTTATGCTTCCACTAAAGTACATGACAATTCTCATTTTTCTACATCTTCTCCAACACTGAGTATTGTTGATTTTTAAATATTTATCAGTCTGATGAATGTAGCAGGCAGCATGTTCTGGGTTTTTTTTTTTTTTCAGTACTGGGGATTGAACCCAGGGGCATTCTACCTCCAAGCTACACCCCCAGCCCTATTTTTTTTTTTTTATTCTTTATTTTGAAACAGGGTCTCACTAAGTTGCGGAGGCCTCACTAAGTAGCTGAGGCTGGCTGGGAACCCGGATCCTCTAGTCTCAGCCTCCCAAGTACTGGGATTACAAACATGAGCCACCACACCCGGCTTACAGGCAGCATGTTTAAATTTATGCCGGATGTGGTAGCACATGCTTGTAATCCCCAGACTTGGGAGGCTGAGATTGGAGGATCTGGGTTCCCAGCCAGCCTCAGCTACTTAGTGAGGCCCTCCACAACTTAGTGAGACCCTGTTTCAAAATAAAGGATAAAAAATAGGGCTGGGGGTGTAGTCCAGAGGTAGAATGCCCCTGGGTTCAATCCCGGGTACCGCCAATAAATAAATAAATAAATAAATTGATTAATTAATTAATTAATTAATTTGTGTTTCTCGGATTACTAGGGAAGCTGAGCATCTCTACATATTTATAGGCTACTGGATTTTCTTTTCTCTGAATTGATCACTTTTCTATTATGTTTTTATAAATGTTCTTATTGTAGTCCATATGTGCTTCAGACACAAATCTTTTGAGTGTTAACTATGTTGCAATATGTTTCATTTGATTCTTTTTTTTGGCTATCTTTAATGCTATATTGGGCATTTTTTTCTTCAGATGTTTTAACTTTTTATTTGTTTCAAACTTTCCTTTATGGTCCTGTTTTTTTTTTTTGTAAAATAATTTATTAAACATTGTCAATAAATTCTTAATCCCAAGATCCATTTTCCTCTAATTGCTTTATTTTTGTAATTGAAAAAAATTTTGGGGGTACTCAGGATTGGACCCAGGGCGTTCTACTCTGAGCTAGACCCCTAGCCCTATTTAATTAAATTTAAATAGGGCATTCTACCTTCAATATACACCCAGCCCCTTTTTAAAATGTTTTTCTTTGAAACAAAGTCTTGTTAGGTTGCTGAGAGTCTCACTGAATTGTTGAGGCTGGTCTCGAACTTACAATCCTTTTGTCTCAGCCTCCCAAGTAATGGGATTACAGTCTTGCACCACCACACTGGGGCCTCTTATTATTTTAAAACATGTTTCTATCATTCTTTCCGCTACTCAGTTCTTTTATCTTCTGAAGGTTTCAATTGTATTAATTTCTCTTTTTTTGCGGTACCAGGAATTGAACCCTGGGGCATTCTACCTCCGAGCTACACACCCGGCCCTATTTTTTATACTTTATTTTGAAACTGGGTCTCATGAAGTTGTGGAGGGCCTCACTAAGTAGCTGAGGCTGGCCACGAACCCGGATCCTCCGGTCTCTGCCTCCCAAGTACTGGGATTACAAGCATGCGCCACCACACCCGGCAATTGTATTAATTTCTTAAACAGATGGATGCAGTTAAAGAAATATATTGGAATAAAACTCCCAAATGCATAGAGAAAAGGCCCTATGTACAATTAGTAATGCCCAACTTGAAGGGAGATAAAGATTAATGGAGTAACAAAGTATTTAATATGATAATTGGGATGCAAAAAATACTCAACTAATGGGGAAAATACATACACTTTTGTATTCATCATTGTTAATAAAAATTTATGGGCCGGGCATGGTGACGCATGCTTGTAATCCCAGTACTTGGGAGGCTAAGACTGGAGGATCCGGGTTTGCAGCCAGCCTCAGCTACTTAGTGAGGCCCTCTGCAACTTAGTGAGACCCTGTTTCAAAATAAAGAATAAAAAATAGGGCTGGGGGTGTAGCTCAGAGGTAGAATGCCCCTGGGTTCAATCCCCAGTACTGCAAACAAAACAAAACAAAACAAAAATTTATTAATACTGTTGGCAGCTGGATAGCTAGGAATACACATATTTGTAGATGTTTACTTATTTATTTAAGTAAAAATGAAATAAACAGCAGAGTGCTGGCATATACCTGTAATGCCAGTAACTTGAGAGGCTGCGACAGGAGGCTCACAGGTTCAAGGCCAACATCAGCAACTTAGCAAGGCTCTCAGCAATTTAGTGGGACCCTGTTTCAAAATAAAAAAATATAGAAAGGGCTGGGGGTGTAGCTCAAAGATGGAATGTCCCTGGGTTCCATCCCCACTACCAAAACAAAACAACAAAAAAACTACAAAAAAACTTAGTGGGATTAAGTATAAAATTGATTCAGGAAGCCAGGAGTGGTGGCAAATGCCTATAATCCTAGTACTTGGGAGGCTGAGACAGAAGGATCACAAATTTGAAGATAGCCTCAGCAACATAGCAAGACTCTCAGTAACCTAGTGAGATTCTGTTTCATAACAAAAAATAAAAAAGGGGTGGGAGTGTAGCTTGGAGGTAGAATGCCCCTGGGTTCAATCCCCAGTGCAATAAATAATATATAAATAAATATATGTTAAAATAAATAAGATACCCCTGGATTAGGGTTCTTATTTTACCACTCTTTAATGGTGTGAATTTGGACAAGTCATTTTAGTCTCTTGGATTTTGGGATTTGCCATCTATGAAATGGGCATCTGTTAGAATTTTGACAATTAAATGAAATCATGCTTGTAATGAGGGTATGCAACTAAACCATGGCATTGCCTGGAAGACAACAAGCACTCAAGATGTATACTATTATTGTTGTTATTATCTTGGTGGTAGTAATTAATAATATTATAATTTTAAAACCATGGTGTTTATTTGGGGGATTAGCAATTGATCTAGTTTAGACTGGAAAGACGGGTTGGATGTTGATGTGAAAATTGTAAAATTGACAGAAATGTGGTTCTTCCAGCCTCAGGCTATCGGCATAATTGTATCCAATTAGTTTCTGGGTGTTATCAAATGTTAAATTATAAAATATAAATGTGAAATCTATTTTTGTCCATTTTACAGAAAATGAAAATTGAGCTACCTAAATGGTCGAGGGTCAATTTGTGGGTCCCTAGGGCACCCTGAGAACAAGGGAATCTCACCATGTTACCACATACTGCCTTACTTAACTTTCTGTTTCCCCTCAACTCCAGCTCCAGGCAAGACCACAGCTTCAAGTTATGCATACAGTGGGTGGGAGAAAGCAGGAGTAGGTGGGGAGGACTGATCTGGGTAGGAGGTAGGCTGATTGCCAGATTCCCCAGGGTGATAGAGAAAGCTTTTTATTATAATTTAGTAGAAAGTCTTATGCCAAAAATGTTTCCATAAATACATACAAATGTTGGTTCTTGTTGAAAAATGCAAATCAGATGGTTTCAATGTTTTAAACCTTACTTGGAGTATCTTAAATAGCAAGCACAAACATTTATGTGTGTACATATACACATTCAAATGTATACTAAATTAGGCACATAGAATATGTATTATAAAATGACATTAATAGGCCCCCACTAGAATCCTGACATTAGGCTGAGATGCAGATCAACTCATGCAACCCTGGAAGCACTTGGGAACTTTCATCATGCCAAGCCAGGATTCATTAGACCTTTCTTTAGGTTGTATTTAAACAATCACAGCCAAAAGCGGACTGAAATAAACATCTGGCCTGTCTGGATACATCACTTTTATTCCAAAATATTAATCTTCTACTTAGAGGGCATCAAAATGATTTTGGGCAGATTAAATACACCAGAATCTGATCCAAAGTCTGACTGTTTTATTTCAAGTAGAGCTGACCTCACCCTTCTATACTGCTACGATATTAGAAAGCCCTCCTAGAACTCAGATGTTGGTGTAAATTATAAAGGCCTGATGGCTAAGCTGAGCTAAGACTGTCTATTCTCCATAAAACATCTGTAGAACATTTGGATATTGCTTGATTGGCAGAGATGATAAATTTATACAATTTGCTTTATTAAAACTTCCCTGACATAACCAAAATATTTTGTGAGCTATGGTGGCCAATTCACTTCCAAATAACGTATTCTTGGGAATGAAAGACTATATTTTAAGACTATTGGCTGACGTATCAAATTATAAATTTTTCCAAACACAATGCAGATTGATGGCAGATTTTATATTTCAACTATAGGGTAAATTGTCTTTAGAATTTTATGAACAAATAAAGAAAATGTTAATAATAAAAATAATGATTATCATTATTGTGTGTCCCATACCTGGCACAAAAATCTTTTTACAAAAAATACATAATAAATCCCATAAGTAGGCTACATCTTTAAGTGACTTGGAGGTGGTCAGAGGACAAAGTAGTGATAAAGCTGGTACTTAATAACAGATCTCATGTGTTGCCTTTAGAACTAAACTTCTTTTCCTATTGGGAAGTAGCTTGTTATTCCAAAATTAAATAAAATACTTAATAAAATGATGTGGTATGGCCCTTACATGCACCTTTTGATTTTTTGGAGGTTCAAATGACCCCATTGTTAATAAATAGTTTATATAACTCTCTTACAGTTTGACTTTGGTCAGAAGTTTTCTAGTAATCTACTTGAATGACTTAGTAGAAGCTCTCATTGCCATAAATGGGAAAAATAGCCCAAGTGCATATTTTAATAAGGGCAGTAGATAGCATTAACTCTCTAGACATACTTCAGAACCTCAGGAAGATATGTGAGAGATTAATTTATTCATTTACAATATTACCTACTGAGGTTTATCAAGCACTATGGTAGGTGGCAGAGATGAATGAGGTATATCTCCTGCCCTCAAAGAGGTTGCAATCTAGTGAAAAGTGGGATGGACTATGCTCACTCATGCCTAGGAAATGCATGGACATGTAAGGAGGATGCCCTTGGAGGTCTTGGGATGCCTTTGGTATGGAGTGTTAAATGTTCATGAATGCTAAAGCTGGATGTAACACTTATCAAGCTAACAATAGAAGAGGCAGTATGCCAATGCTGCCCGTGGTCAGCAGACTAATGCTGGAAGAAGTTCACAATCTTAATAAACACATCTGGATACAGACCTGATGAAAGATGATGGCAAAGAGAAAAGAGTGCTATAGGAGCTGGGGCTGAATCTGGGGGCAGAAATGAAAGCCACAGTAGAGCCATTAGCAGTTCTAGTTTCTTATCAGCCATAGAAAAAATGCCAGATGTTGGGGCCTCTGGGACAAGATTCAAATGAGGTGGATGGTGGGGGGCTGTGTTAGGTGCACATGTAGGTTCTTTGCAGGAACATGGATTTATTATATTACTTTATATATGCTGTATATATAATATAGTATATAATTCTTTTATTTTTGTGGTACTGGGAATTGAACCCAGAGGCATTCTACCTTTGAGCCACACCCCCAGCCTTATTTTATTTTTTATTTTGAAACAGGATCTTGCTAAGTTGCCAGGCTGGCCTCGAACCTGCAATCCTTCTGTCTCAGCCTCCCAAGTACTGGGATTACAGGGGTGTGCCAATGCCCGGCTTATAATAATTCTTATAATATGGGAGTCTAGAACTGAGGACTTGCCGTGGAGATGACTCCAGAGTGCTCGTGGGAAGGGCCAACTCAGCTTAGTTACAAACCACGTCTTCTTCTATCCCAGGCAACCTGAGGACCACAGACACTCCAGATATACAGGAGACACCAGCACAACTGAGTTTTCAAGTCAGGCTGCACATCAGAGTTACTTGGGGAAACCAAATACATACCAATACAAAGACCTAACCCCCGGAGATTCTGAGTTAATTGCCTGATTTAATAGGTCCAGTCATTGGTATTGTTTAAAAATTAATAAGCTTTATTTTTAGAGCCTTTTTAGATTCACAGCCAAGTATGGGAAGTACAGAGAATCCCTCTATACCCCAGCTGCCATGCATGTCCACCCTCCCCTACTATCAAGCACCAGCACCAGAGTGGAACATTTGTTACCATCGATGAACCTACAACCACACATCACTATCACCCCAAGTTCATGGTTTGGATGAGGGTTCACACCTGGAACTGTAGATTTTATGGGTTAATGGCACACATCTAGAACTGTGGTAGTGTGCAGAAGGGCAGTTTTTCCTAACATTCCCTTGATAAACAACTGCACTAGTAGTTTGAAGCCACAAAAAGAGGCATGTGATACCCAGAAGCTGCCATATGAGGGTGTCCACAGAATTACTCTAGGTCCCGTGTCCTCCAGGAACTTTAACTTTCAGACAAAGGTAGAAGAATATTCAGAAACTCTGCTATCAAGTAGAGGAAGCTCTAACTTTCTAGAAAACTGTCATTGTTTGAGGGGAGGGGTGGGGGTAGCCTACAAAGGATGGAATGTTCCCAACAGACAGCAGAGATGGGGTTTGAATGGAAAGAGTACAAATAACACACTATGTGTCATAATGGAAGCAGAAGCAGATTTGGTTTAGTATTTTAACTTTGTCATGAACAAGGTATCTGACTTCTCTGAGTGTCAGCTTCTTTATCTGAGAAGTGAAGATGACCCTACCTAACTCCAGGGGTAATTATGAGAATTAAGTCATTATATCCATCTGAGTATATCACCAGCATTTTGTGGATGATGCATAATCCATAAAATTATTATTCTTATTGACTAAAGAAAAACATGGAAACAGTTTTTAGAGGTGTAATACAGATCAATGAATAGTGGGAATTCAAAAACAGGGAATTCACTGGTATTGGAGTAGTCAGGAAGAACTTCAGAAGGTTTTAATAATCTATGTCACTTTGTATAGATGAGTGAGGGAGAGGACACGACTGGTGTCTTTGAGGGAGGCACAGTTACAGGTAGTTGGATTTAAATATGGTCAGAGAGAAGGGGTGTGGAATCATATTTGAGGAGAAAGTCCTGAGGATTAATGAAAGAAGTTTGCAGCATTTTTAAATGAGCAAGAACCCTGAAAAAACACCCCGTTGTCAATGTGGAATATATCCAGGGGCCCTCAGCGATAATGGTAGCAGTGACCATCCTGTAAATCTGCAATTACTGCTACAGGCGTTTTTCCCCTTCATTTTCTCCTCATTTTGTGGGAACCACCATCTCTTGTGGGCATCTTGGCTAGGAAGAGACATCTGTTTTTGCATAAACCTAAATGGAATGATTTGTGACAATCTGTTACCAACCAAAAAGGCATTTCTTTATCATACTCAATAAAATAACACAAACTACAGAGTGACAGATACTTATTCTCTAAAATGAAATTTTGTTTGTGTATATTTTGTTACCAAAAATCTACTGAAATGAATCAGCTGCTAAAAGGAAAGAATTTGTTGGAGGTGGTGAATTCAGGCCCTGAGAATGAAAGGATGGACCCTGGATACTATTATTTTCAAATACCTTCAAGAATTAGGTGTACCAGTAGGTGTCACTGCAGGCATTAAACACAGTCTTGTTTCTAGGGAACTTTGCCCCTTCAATGTTGGTGTAATTTAATTGGTAGAACATAGTTATGATAGGCATAAAGGATATTTATTCTGAAAAGCAATATATTTTATCATGGTCATGAACTTGTAAAAACATTGGCTTAAGGAAGCTAAAGTGTATGCTTTAAATGGGCTTACTTAATACAATATACAGCATAAGTAATAGAATCTTATGAGCTTTTAAATATATACAGTGGGTTTTCCTGGATAAGATAAGGTTTGCTTTTCAGAGTCATTCTCTAGCATCTGATTTATAGGACTAATTTAATGAGAATTCACAGACCTAAGTGCTACCTTCTAAATCTTTGTGCAATTGACGTTTTTTTCATTATAACCTTCTTGTAAGTTTTGTTAAGAGAAGGGAAGGAAATTAAGAACCTTAGGAGGAATTACATTAGTTATCCTGCTTGGGGTTTCTCTGGTCTTTTAAACATATAGTATCTAGTATCAGGCAGTTAAATTCACTAAGTCTTTCAGAGAAGCATACTTCAGTGGCATCCTGACCTCTTTCAAAGAGAAATACTGGCCGTAACAAAACAGCGATCATTGTTCCATTTTTGCGGTGGTTTCAGAGTTGATTCATTAGTGCAGTCCTGCCAGCATTGCTGAGCTGAACTTTTGCATGAGGTATTCTCTATAGAAATCCCCGCACTTTGAAATTCATTTGCCTGCTGGAGGTGTTGGTGGTTCTTATTTATGCATAATTTAAGGGCGAGGTGTGTGAATGTGCCCCTGGCGACTCTTTTCATTGGCTCCATTTTACAAATTGAAACTGATGGTGGTGGTGATAGAGCTTTTCAAGGGTGACTTGGGGGCAATCTCATTTACCTAAGCTGTTCAAAGGTGAACTCAATCTTTTCAATCATAAATTAAAAATCTATTTCAGTTTTTAAATCAGAAATAGCACACATTACATATCTGCAGGCCATAAGGGTTATTCTTCCCTGGCCTATCTCCATGGATTTCTTTAGGAAAGATGAGACAATCCCAGACACCCTGTGTTTTAACATGTCCCTATAATAGCTAAAGTGTTTTAGGAACACCACGTTGCTTTTTTTCTTGTGCATGCTAACAGGAATTTTGTAAGTACCTCGCCTTTGTCTGTATACATAGACTCATCTATGAGAGTCTTTTTCATCTGTTTCCTGAACTGTCATGGTATGAACAGGGTTTCTCAAAAATATATAATATAACTTACAGTTTATAACTTGAGTTTGTAGGCGTGCTAGGGTAGTGAAAGCCATACAGTAATTATATTTTTCCAGGTATCAGGAAAGACAAAGTTTTAGAAACTTCTCAATTCAAAACAAGAGCATGGGTTATACTAGTAAGGAAACTCTTGAGATAGGAATAGTAATCCACTGTTGCCATTCAAAAAGTAGGCATAGATATTTTAAATTATTATGAGACCAGTGAATAGAAATAGTGATTGAGCCTGGAATCGGAGGCATCTTTGAATTAAAAAAAACAACATTATTGAACCAAAAAGGAGTTATCTTTCTAGGCTCAGATTATGGTTTGCTGGTAGACTGGGAGAACCAGCTGAGTAGGGGCGATGAAGCTTGGTCCAGGTGGAGAAGAACGAGTAGACAGAGAGTAAAGGAAAGGTGACTCACTGAGGTTTTTTTCAGAATCATGGTTTTGCTGTTTGATTTTGGACTTGGTATTTTGGCAAAATGTAGTAAGACTGAGACAGGAAATTAGTCTTCATTTATAAAGCACTTGGATGGCTTTTGAAATGTGGAAGATATTTTTTAAAAATAGAAGTAAAAGCCGGGCGTGGTGGCGCAGGCTTGTAATCCCAGTACTTTGGGAGGCGGAGACCTGAGGATCTGGGTTAGAGGCCAGCCTCAGCTTTCTCTCTCTCTCTCTCTCTCTCTCTCTCTCTCTCTCTCTCTACTTAGTGAGGCCCTCCGCAACTTTGTGAAACCCAATTTCAAAATAAAGTATAAAAAAATAGGGCCAGGGGTGTAGCGCGGAGGTAGAAAGCCTCTGCGTTCAATCCCCGGTACCGCAAAAAAGAAAAAAAAATAGAAGTAAAAGATTTATTGCGCTCTAATAATATAATGAGTAGTAAGAACTATGGGTAAATAAGCTCTTAAAATCAAATCTGCATTCAATATCATTGCTCCATTGATACATCGAGTGATTGACCAACAAAGGTCTTCATCCTACAGGAGAAATATTAAATTTCTTCAAATCCCAATAGTATTATAGAATCAGTTTTTATTCTTTTTGTTTTTATTTTACAGATTCATAGGAAACTTTTAACCCAGCATATATTTTATATTTCTTTATAAAAGGTAAAAAAATTAAAAGTCTACTTTAAAAAACATGAATTCTAAAATAGGAAAAATAGAGTGTTCTATGTGAAGATTTGAGAATTTCTTCTGAAATAATATGCCACACTTGTTTAATTTCTTAGATGTAGTACTGTTGAATATGGACAAAAATACATATTTGTTATTTGGACTTAGCTGTCAAATGGAAACAGGAGAAATTATATTATTTTAAAGTTAGGTTTTGGCTTGAAATATGTTTATCCCTTTGGCATATGGATGGGTTTAGTCATTACAATTTGTCATCTGAGAAAAGAGGCAAGACTCATTTGATTTGGAAGTTATGCATTTTCCAAATGACCAACCTAAATTTTCTGTTTTATAAATGAGAAAAGCGGAGTCCACTTTATTTAAGTGGCTGAGACACAATTATTCACTGAATCAATGGCAAAGTTAAGCTTGTTCTCATCTCAGCTCTCTCAGTCTCACAATCTCATTTCAACTATGGAATAACTATGTTTTTAAATACACATGGGTCTACAACGTGATTCATGAAAATTAGCCACTTATTAGCTATAATGGAATACCGGATTGGAATTGGATCTGGATTTTGACCCTCCATTTACTGTATATGTAATCTTGGGAAATTTGCTTTATTTCTCTAGATTATAATAATCTCTTTATAAGGCCATTGTGAGAACCAAATGAGAAAACTTATGAGAAGTATCTGGCAATTTTAAATGCTAAACAAATGGTAATTTTTTCTTTTACTTTTTCAACTACAATTGCCACAGTGAACTTTATGCTTTTTTTATTGAGATTCATCATTTTTGTGAGATTTTATTGATGTAAGTAAATGTGTCAGGAGTCAAACCTGGGTAATTGCTTTATCATTATCCATGTTGTGTGTACATTCAGCATTAAACATTAAGAGAAACACACATAAACTAGAAATCAAAAAATTCAGCCGGGTGTGGTGGCATGTGCCTGTAATCCCAGTACTTGGGAGGCTGAGCCAGGAGTATTGCAGGTTCGAGGCCAGCCTCAACAACTTAGTGAGACCCTCAGCAACTTAGCAAAACTTGTTTCAAAATAAAAAAATAAAAAAAGAACTAGGGGTGTAGCTCAGAGTTAGAAACCCCCTGGGTTCAATCCCCGGTACCACATACACACACAAAAAAATTCACCCAAACTATTTTAACTTACTTCAAAAACTATCAAGTTTAAAATGCATAATTTAAATTTTATTATAAGGCTTTTGATTGTCCTCTAATTTTATTGGAATTTAATTTCTCAATCTAGACTGTAAAGTCAGAAAAAGAGAGAAAATAGCATTTCTCTCACACCGTTTAAAGGATTTATAGTTATATTTGTCTTCAATAAATACCTGATTATTGGTCATATGAAAAATTAATTATTACGCTCATAATATTGAGATAATAACAGTGAAGCTGATAGTGTTCTTAGAAAAATTGCACTTAAATTTTCTTTATTATTTGATTTAGCTAGTGGTATCTAAGAAGCACCCCTATTTATAACTTCCATAAACTTTGCATTACTAGTTTTTGAGAGTATTTAAGTGAATAAGATTAGATATTATTTCATTTGTATGGCACAGAAAACAAGAATCATTCCTTATTTTTTATTATTCCTTATTATTCACAAAGTCATTTGGAGGGATGAGGCAGTAGATTCATAGCAACATATTGTATTTTAAAAATATAAAGATGTCATAAAGATCATGCCAGGTGAAAGCAATGATATTTCTAGTCCCATTAATCTTCAAGCTCTCCTATTAATTTAAAGTCCAAGAAATTCAGCCAATACATTTTCCATTGATAGGCACTCTAAATCGCTTTCATAGGTACACTATGGTAATGAACATTTGTCCTTGGAAAGTGGTGAAGCTTTAGTGGAGAATGAAAAAGGCATTTTTTCTTTCTTTCTGCGGCAAGCTGATGACCCTGAGAACTTAGATCGGTGTTTTTTGTTTGTGTGTTTGTTTGTTTGTTTCACCCCACCTCCAAAGACCTAGTCAGTCAATTAATTAAAAATGAGGAATAAGGCTGGGAATGTAAATCAGTAGTGGAGCACATGCCTAACATGCATAAGGTCTTGAGTTCAATCCCCAGTACAGCAGAAAAAAAAATCGAGAATATTATATCTACTCAACAACACATGTGATTAAAATGAACACAATTCAATAAAAACTACTTCTTGGATCCTCATCACCACTACCACCATCCCAAAAACTACTTTGTCTTTTTTTCTGCCACTGGGCAGTGCTCTCTTTACTTCGCTGTCAGGTCTAAAATGTAGAAATTAGAAGATTACTAGGCCCTCTTCCATCCATGTCTGATATTCTTTATGAGTTGGTTCAACTCTACATAATTTTTCAAATATTTCAACAAAAGCTTGTTGAATCAATGTAGAATGAATATGCAGATGTTTGGCACCATATGGTCAAACATCTGGATAGTCGAACCAAGATTTTTCAGTTTTTAAAGGTGTTTAATTTTCAAAGATATTGTCTGCACTAGGACTTTTGATTTCATTTTAGAAAGGCAGAATGCTAATGTTAACTGCTCTAAACAGTACCATTTACCTGAGCCTCATAGAACGAACAAATCAGAAAAAGATCCCAGCCCATTCTCATTATCTTTTAATAGCAAGCATCTAACGCCGGTACTGAAGGATAATTATCATTATCTGTTGTTGAATTTCTGCACAGCTGCTCTCTTCACTTCCTACTCACCAACGTCATAACATAACTATAGAAATAGGAATCTGGCTTTTATTAACAAAAATTAGAGAATCCTGTGCAGTAATAAGGAGGTAGGCCACCTCGCACTTAACAGTAGTTGTAAGGCTCAAATACCTTAAAGGCTTTTTCCTTTATGTCAAAGTTCTTTTTCTGGTACACATAAACAGGCCTGCATACCAAAAGCATGTAGTCACCGACTACATCCACTTGGTGAGAATTGGGCCTACAGCCATACCACCAACAGACTAACAACTTGCCAAGGCTCACAAAGAAGAGTCAGGCCAGCTTTCCTCTGGCTAAATTAACTCTGAAATATCAAGTCAGGAGAGTAACAGGATGTCAGAATGTATTCCAGAGGGCTGAAGATGGGAAGATAAAATCATACTCTAGGGTCCCAGTCTGATGTGGAGCCATAGTGGCCTCTGTCTTTGCTAAACTAATTTACCTCTTTCTATAGAAGGCATCTTCATTCTGGGTTTTGTTACTCCACCTTCAGACTGGATTTAAGAGTCTTTCTTAAATTGTAGAAAATGTCATTTGTGTTTGTTTAACCAGTCTACCAACTCCTCATGTTCTCTTCTATATGATATTCATTTTATTCCCTACCTTAGACCATCCTTTTACCCCAAAAGATCACAGGATCCTCCTTGTAGAAAAATCTTGGCATTGATAGAGCTCCCAGCTATAAGGCTTTTTATAAGGCTCAGTTTCTTTTTTCTTTTTTTTTTTTTTTTTGCGGTACCAGGGATTGAACCCAGGGGCGTTCTACCTCCGCGCTACACCCCCGGTCCTATTTTTTATACTTTATTTTGAAACCGGGTCTCACGAAGTTGCGGAGGGCCTCACTAGGCAGAGAGAGAGAGAGCGAGCTGAGGCTGGCCACGAACCCAGATCCTTAGTCTCCGCCTCCCAAGTACTGGGATTATAAGTGTGCGCCACCACGCCCGGCACTCAGTTTCTTAATTATAGTTAGTTAGGCCTTATTTCTCCAGTCATTAATATAGGGCCCCAAACCCAAACTATCCAGGAGATAAAGAACATGATACTTAAAAAAATGTCTAGGTCATTAAAAAATGCATACAGAAATCACATTCAAATGTGAATTTTCAATATTAATGTCCCAGAGATGGCCTCCACTATGAAGCTGGGTTTTCACAAATTTATCTGTCTTAAAGCTAACTGTGGGGACCATTTAGCGCTATTAATTCATCAACCGTCCCATTTCTGCCATGTTTACTATCGCTGCCCCACATCTGAACCTCTTTCCCAGGAGGCAGTAGTCTTTAGCTTGCCTGCCTACCTCCATATCTCCTTTGTAGTGGCCTTACAGCAATTAATTCTGTCTCTCTTGAAACAATCCATGTATGGCTAGAAATCCTGGTGTGTAGACAGAACAATGGCCTTCCAATGCTGTCCTCATCCTAATCCCTGGAATCTATGAATATGTTCCCTTACATGGCAAAAGGGACTTTGCAGATGTGATTAAGAATAAGGCAGAGAAAAATTAAAGATGGCGTCCAAGGGAGACACCATGCTATGATCTCTCTGAGACGCACACCTCATTCGCTGTGAAAGCAACCTCTCCACAGATGAAAAGCAACACAAACTTGAAATAAACAACGAAAAGTTTGAAACGCGACGAAATCAGAGCCAGAAGCCAAAACAGAGGAAAGTAAAAAGCGCCAAACGCCTTA
>PVJS01016032.1:0-22595 GCA_004027185.1 Glis glis
TCTCTCTCTCTCTCTCTCTCTCTCTCTCTGTCTCTTTAGTGAGGCCCTCTGCAACTTCGTGAGACCCGGTTTCAAAATAAAGTATAAAAAATAGGGCCGGGGGCGTAGCGCGGAGGTAGAACGCCCCTGCGTTCAACCCCTGGTACCGCAAAAAAAAAAAAAAAAAAAAAGTATAAAAAAATAGGGCCGGGGGTGTAGCGCGGAGGTAGAACGCCCCTGGGTTCAATCCCCGGTACCGCAAAAAAAACAAAACAAAACAAAAAACAAAAAACTAACTGCATTGAGTAACTGTATCTACTCTGATTAGGCTCTTAGATCATTTTATAATTATTGTGATGTTCAGTTTTATTGTCTAGAAGTGGTCTGAGGTCGAGGAAAAGTTAAAAGGAATGGACAAGATGAGTTCTCAAGAAAGAATAGCTATCCTCAATTTTCCCAAATAATGGATAGCCAGTGAAGATCTGGAATTAAGGAACAGGCTTGTTTTAAATCTGGATTAAATGTATATAATAGAATAAATAGTTTTCATGTTCTGTTCTTTTTTTTTTTTTGCGGTACTGGGGATTGAACTCAGGGGCATTCTACCTCCGAGCTATACCCCAGCCCTATTTTTTATTCTTTATTTTGAAACAGGGTCTCACTAAGTTGCGAGGGCCTCACTAAGTAGCTGAGGCTGGCCGCGAACCCAGATCCTCCTGTCTCAAGTCTCCCAAGTACTGGGATTACAAGTGTGCGCCACCATGCCCGGCTCTGTTCTTTTAATATATTCCATCCTTTAAAGCTCTACTCTTGAAACTCTTCTCTAGTATTAGCTTCATGGATTTATCTGTGGTTTCAAGGAAAAAGTATGAAATCTTCATAATATATCCTCTATGCCCCAAGGTTCTGTTATATTTTAAGTTTTCTAATTTCTACCTTTAGCAGGATTCACCAATGAACTGCTTGTAGTAAGTTTGCTAAACATACACAAAATGAAATAAAAACTTTGGAAGAAGTCAGGAAATAATTGTCCAAGTATCAAAGTTCACATTGCGAGAGAGCAAATGTTTAGTTACAACATGTTAGTATTTGAGTAGAACAAAAAATATTATAGTCTTTGAAATCAGAGTGGCCATAAAAACTTGAACAAATGTTCAGTCTTAAATGCAAATTAAAACACCCAATTTTAAGTAATATTAGAAATCAGAGAGATTTTTGTTTCAAATGAAATATTTTTGTTTTCTTTTTTGCATTCTTTCTGAAACTTTTCATTAAAATACCTTCAACTTCAGGAGTTAAAGTAAAGTCAGGTGCCAAATAATGGCTAAATCCTCCGGGCAGAATTACATTTGTTATTTTAATGGGTGACGCTTTCACTTGGCAAAATGATCCACCATCCACAGGAGAGCTGGCAACCGGAATAAACTACATATAATAAAATAAAAGAAAACAGTTAAGGGCATTGTAGCTCCAAAACTCAGATCAGTAGGTTTAGTTTTCATCACAAGCCCCACTTGACAATCTACTTACAAATTTTTCAGTCATCAGTTACATGCTTGCTTAAATTCAGAACTGGTACTAGCTAAAGCCTGTAAATCAACAGTCTTGGGTGGTTAACCTTCCTTAGAACCTTATGTTCTGTTTTTTCAGACTGCATTGTACTCATCACTAGAAGCTAGTGCTTCATGGCACCTCCTTGGAAGGAGGCACCACCTTGGGAACAAAGGTCTTAATAAGGTAAGTGTAGAATTAAGAAAATAGGATTAAGACTTTCCCCTTTTATAATATTTCCCATTTTTATATGAATAGGGATTCCTCTATGTTTTACTCCTCACATTACCCCATCAGGTGCCTTGTAGTTACTAGTTTTTCTAAAACAAGTAAATAAAATAGGGATTAAGAAAAGCATCTTGGAGCAATTTTACTGAATGCGGTGAAGCTCTCTAAGTAGTATTTACATTATAATCACATTGAGGATTAAAAGAATTTCAATGTAACCATCTATTTTACAAGTTTTTCTCTCATACATAATTTGACATTATATGTATATAGTGTGTGTGCGTGCATATCCAATCTTTCCAAAATACTCAATTTGATTTTTATAGAAACATAGAAATAATTTAAACTTTGCACCTGTAGGACATCTGTTTATTTAAACTAAG
This sequence comes from Glis glis, assembly GCA_004027185.1. NCBI lineage: Eukaryota > Metazoa > Chordata > Mammalia > Rodentia > Gliridae > Glis > Glis glis. Next base: position 2,142 of record PVJS01016032.1, read on the forward strand.
AATTAACATACAAAAACAGAGCTGACTCTTGATAAGTATATGAATCTGCTGCTGAAGGGAAAAGTAGACTAGAGAGGAGCCTACTAGTAGCCAAAGTTCTGCAGTCCATTTGCTTTATGGGAGGAATGGAAAGTCCATCTAGTGAGTTAAGTGAAAGTCCATCAGGAGGGCATCTATAGTAAGTAGTCTTATCTCTTTCCTCTTCAAGATGTCTTTTTTATACTTTTATTGGTGCATTGTAATTATACATCATAATGAGGTTCAGAGTGATAGGAACACATGCACACAGCGTGTGGTATGTTTCCCTCTGGATCCCACCCCACTCCCTCCTCCTACTGTACACTGAGATTGGTGTTGATAATTTTGTATATGTGCATAGCATTATTTGAACTAAACATATCTTTTTTTAAAGTACTTTGTTCCTTTTCTAATGTTCTTGGTCTCACTTTCACTTACATTGGAAGCTCTTACATTATCCACCCTAATCCATCTAGGTCTTTGTAACATGTCTCTTGGATTATTCTCAAAGTCTCAACTGGTTTCACTGCCTCTGCCAGCCTTTTCTTCCTCAAACTGTGCAATGGTTCAGCTCTAATAATATTATTTCTCTGTTCAAAAGCTACAGATTTTCTGTGTTAGATTTAGTCATTAGAAGATGGTCATGAAGAAATGGGATAATCAATCAGAATTTCCTAAAGAGGTTTTTGTGGTTTCTTCTCTCTCTAATCTCTTTCTTACCATGGTCAGGTACATTTTAGGACTCATAGTTAAAAGACTCAGTAATCCTGCAATATACAAGAATAGAGAACCATATCTCCTTTGTTAGATGAACTGTATAGTCAAGAGTTGAGGTGAGAACTTCTTCCTTCCCTTCCTCTCTAAGTGGAAACAATTTTATTGTTAGTTGCTATTTATTAAAGTGATATGTTATAGTTTTTTACCTTCTAGCATCATCTGACATATTGAGCAAACACATATTAAATAATTTGCTTTATGTCAAGGTACATTTAGAGGGGCGTGGTGGCGCACGCTTGTAATCCCAGTACTTTGGGAGGCGGAGACCGGAGGATCCAGGTTCGTGGCCAGCCTCAGCTCTCTCTCTCTCTCTCTCTCTCTCTCTCTCTCTCCTTAGCGAGGCCCTCCGCAACTTCGTGAGACCCAGTTTCAAAATAAAATATAAAAAAAATAGGGCCGGGGGTGTAGCGCGGAGGTAGAACGTCCCTGGGTTCAATCTCCGGTACCGCAAAAAAAAAAAAAAGGTACATTAGGAAAAGGAGCTTTCCTTGATAGTCATCACTAAATAGATACTAAGATAATCTATAAAATCATAGATTTATATATTTTAAGTCAAAATGCATATGTTATAATTCTTATTTACAAATAACATATATATTTCAAAAGGAAAAGTATAGATAATATATTTACCACATTTTTCTTTGATTGTAGTTCAGAGAAGTGAAATTCAGCTTTTGCCCTATCATCTGAATTTACAGGAATTCCATCTAACATCTGTAAGTTGGGCAGCCGAAATATGAGCACATGGCGGTGTAGCGTTTTTCTACAAATCTAAAGAAAGTTAAAAATAACTATTTATTCTTAAAATCATTTTACTTCAAAGAAGTAAAAGAAGGCAATTTAACAGAGGCTGCAAAGATGACAGGTAAACAGCTAATTTACAGTATTAGATGCTAAAGATATGAGCTCCTTTTTAAAAGATTTCTCAATTTCATGACATGCCAAATGCAGATAAGAACTTTTTTTAGAGCCTTAATCCTCTTTTAAAGTATTGTTCACTAAGTATAGGTGATATAAACATTGATAGGATTACATTATACATTTTTTTACAGTAATCAGTCTGAAACTACATGGCATTTTCCCAAAGGCATTATATAATTTAATTCAAATACTTCTATGATCTATATGATCCATTCCTTCATAGGGTTAACCTACTCTGAAAACATTTATAAATGTGCATAGGAAGGTATGTAGAAAGAGTTAAATTTAGTAGGCCTAAGGGCTGTTAACTTTAGAAGAGTCTGCTTGAAAGATGACTCTTGACTGGTGTTTAGTACTTGGATTTGGAAGTGTTTCCATCATTCCTTAACCGACAAAGGTAGTTCACGCCTGCCTAGACTGCTACAAACAATATGATTTATGCTCAACCTGCTTTCCTTCTGGGAATCTGGAATTTGAATACATGATCGGGAGAGGGTGTTTATGTGATCAGTCTCCAACAAAATTCTTGAATGCTAAGTCTCTAGTGGGCTTCCCCGAGCAGAAGTATAACACACAAGGTGCTGCATTTTTGTTGCTGGGTTTAGAGTGTGCTGTGTGACCTTTTGGGCATGAGCATGCAGAAGTCTGCACATGAAATCCTCCAGACTCTGCCTGTCTTTCTTCCTTATCATCTGACTGGGTATCCTATGTCACTGTTATCAATGTTAGCCATGAGAACAACTGTATGCTGAGTCCCATGAATCTTTCTAGCAAATCTCTGAACATAGGGGTGGTGATCTTGGGGACTTCCAATACAGAAAGGATACAGATTTGTTTGTAATAGCAAAAAAAGGTCTATTAATGTATTTTACCACATTAACATATCAAAGAGAAAAACTATATTACCAACTGGTCAAAAACCAACATCCACTCATGACAAAAACAGGTAGTAAACTGAAATGGCAAAGGAACTTCCGAACTTCCTTAACCTGAAGGTTATCTTCCCATGATATTACAAACATTATATTTAATAGTGACAACTTAGCAGCATTCTTTTGAAGTTAGTGGCTTACTATCAGTGTTTCTATTCAACACTGTACTAGAAGTCCTTGTCAGTACACCAAGGATTGGAAAGAATTAGTCATATTTGCCGAAAATATGATAGTCTATAGAGAAAATCTAAAAATTTTACAAGCCATTAGAACTAAAAAGAGGGTTCAGCAAGGTTCCTAAACAAATAGCAACATACAAAAACAAGAATTTCTTTACTCCTTACAACAATTAGAAAAATGTAAAATGTAAAAAGATACTATTTAAAACAGCAATTAAAACAACAGACTAAATCTAACCAAAGATGATTAAAACCTTTATGGAGAAAACTATAAATCCTAATTGAAAGGCATAAAATAAATGGAGGAATATTTACATTTACGAATGGGGACCCTGAATACTGTAAATATTAGGGGAGACTGCTCATTGCTATTTTCTTCTTGGTAGAAGTATTGCAGTTCCATGATGTGGCACGTCTGGGGTCTCCCAACCTCTTCATTCCCTCTTCCCCCCCCAGGAGAAGCAGAGTGACTTAACTGATAGATCTGGGAAGATTAAACTGAGCATGCTTTGCTCCTGCCTTCTTCTTAGGAAGCAAGTTATTTCTGGGAGAATGTGTCCTCCCATGTGGAAAGGTCTCAGTCTAATCCTTGCTGTTCCTGGGTGATCATGATTGCCTATTTCTGGGATTAGTTAGCATGCCTATTTGTTTTTCTCATTGTAGGGATCCAGCTTGACCTGACTACAGCCATCTTGAGTTGTAATCTGCATGATCGCCCCTGCGTAACCCTGATCTGCTTTCCCTACACAGTTTTCCAGCACGCTCTAATAAATAAAAACATTAGAGCATAAATGGAGCTTTACAATCAGATCTTGACACTGGAGGTGCCAGGGATGTAAATCATAACATTCTGTGTTAGATGAAAGTCACTTTTGTGCTGACCATGACACAAGCTCCTCCCTCTGAGCCCAATCACAGAGATCCACCAGTTTTGCTGCTGCCCTTGATCATGCTTGTCAGTAAGTCCCTAAATCATACTCTGTGCCATCCTGGATCCGTCTGCCTCTTTTTGGTCTGACAGCCTCTTGTTGTCAGTTCTTTTATACTGTTATCTGGAACACTAACCAAGCTAAGCAGATATTTCCATTTCTCCACTGTCATTTTTCTCAATTTGTTCAGACATTAGATGAACAAGGGTGGTACTTATAAGATCCCCTCAAAGACTCCAACAGAAAAGGTGGCAAATATCTCTCCAAGTTAATTTATAAAATGAATGCAATTCCAATTAAAATATTAACAAAATTCTCACATAACCTGGGAAGTTATTTCTTAAAATTCATAGGAAAGTATAAAGGGCCAAGAATAGTCAAGACAGTGAGGAAAGAGAAAGAAATAATGAGAAAGAGAAGGACATGGAAGAGAAGAATAATTAGATGCTCTTAACTATATCAAAAATCAAGTCAATATAAAATGTTAGTAATTAACACAGTATAACAATATTGGTAGAACAATAGACAAAAGACCAGAACAAAAGAGCACACTGTAGAACTCTGAAACAGACCTGCTTACATGTGACAATGGTAGTTTGCTCTGAAATTAGGTGGAAGAAGACATTAGTCAATAAATTGTGCTAGGTCAATAGTTTGATGTCACTAGCCAATAAACTAACTGGCTATGCATATGGAAATGGATTAAAATAAATTCCTTTTCTCATACTATGTAAAATAAATTATATACAACTATCAGCAAATTAAGTAATAAATTTAAAAGGTAACATACTCACTGGATTGCCATAAACTGTAAGCTCCCTGAGAGTAGAGATAACATCAAGTTTTTCCAGTTCTGTGATATCCTATCCAAAAGTCAATCAAAAAATTATTTAGTTAGATCTGACATGTTTAGATATGAACTAATTTGGAGTAACTTTTGTACACATTGGATTGCAGGTAGCTCATAGTTGAATCCTCTGAAGTGAGCCTGAATGACAGTTTTCTGCATTTTTTAATAAAAGCAGATATGTGTATTGTAGATTCCAAATACATAGTTGGCAAAGGTGACAGTCTGACATGGGCAATGGGCCACATAGTAGTGCTTACAAGAAATGAGCAAATATTTTCTCAAAAATGTTCTGATCTATCTTAGGACTCAGGTTACATTTGGCTAATCCCTCCAGAGTATTGACCCAGAAGTATGAAAAATGTGAATCTAGTCTAAACAATATCAAAAGTACATATTTAAATACAACTGTAACAAAAAAGAGTATGTAATATTGAGTGAACTACATTGTGATATGCCTGCTGGGAATATATATAAAACTACAAAACTACTTTAGTTAAATGATTTTCCTTCTCTACTGCATAAGATGATTTATTATTATCCATTTAACATTGGTAAAAGTTTGCAAATACATTTTAGTTTCTGTAAAATTATTTTAAAATGCTATTTATTTTGTCTTTCTCTCTTTCTATCTTCCCTTTTTTCCTTTTCTTTTCCTTTTTTTTCAATGCTGGGGATTGAACCCAGTGCCTCACACATATTAGGCATGCCCTCTTCCATGGAGCTACATCCCCAGGCCCACTAAAATGCTATTTCTTTTTTTTTATTTTTTGCGGTACTGGGGATTGAACGCAGGGGCGTTCTACCTCCGCGCTACACCTCCGGCCCTATTTTCTTATACTTTATTTTGAAACCGGGTCTCATGAAGTTACGGAGGGCCTCACTAAGTAGAGAGAGAGAGAGAGAGAGAGAGAGTTGAGGCTGGCCGCGAACCGGGATCCTCTGGTCTCCGCCTCCCAAAGTACTGGGATTACAAGCGTGAGCCACCACGCCCGGCTCTAAAATGCTATTTCTGACAAAATTTAGACAACAAACTTAGCCTAAGATTGTTGATATTTTATAGTAATACAACAAAGTTATTGATATACCCATATTCATATTTGGAATTTCTTTTTTTATATTTGGAATTTCAAGTGGACATATAGCTAATTCGTGTAGTAACTATAAAGATATTTAAACCTGTTTTAGTTCATTTGGACATGGAATTTGATTTTTGAAATGACTGGTTTTTACTATTTTAATTTTGGAAATACCATAAAGGAGGGATTTGAAAATACTCTAACATCTAGTTATTTATAAAGACAATGTACATTTTTACCCACAGGCAGTTCCTATCTGTGTAATCAAAGTCTGATTAGAAATCATGGACATATGAAAGCCGGGCGTGGTGGCTCACGCTTGTAATCCCAGTACTTTGGGAGGCGGAGACCGGAGGATTCGGGTTCGCGGCCAGCCTTAGCGCGCATGCGCACGCGATCGATTGATGGATCGATCGATCTATCTCTCTCTCTTTCCCTCTCTCTCTGTGTCTCTCTGTCTTTCTCTGTCTACCTAGTGAGGCCCTCCACAACTTCGTGAGACCCGGTTTCAAAATAAAGCATTAAAAAATAGGACCGGGGGTGTAGCACGGAGGTAGAACGCCCCTGCGTTCAATCCCCAGTACCGCAAAAAAAAAAAAAAAAAAAGAAATCATGGACATATGAAAAGTCTTATATTATTTTCTCAAATTAAAGAGTATAGCAGTGTTCATTAGTGAAATATTCCTAACCAAAATCTTCATTTCTCATGAAAAATACTAATGAAAGAAACAAAATGCGGGGTGTGGTGGCACACGCTTGTAATCCCAGTACTTGGGGGGCTGAGATAGGAGGATCACAGGTTCAAAACCAAACTAGGCAATTTAGCAAGGCTCTCAGCAACCTAGTGAGACCCTGTTTCCAAATAAGCTATAAAAAAATCGGGCTGGGGGTGTAGCTTGGAGGTGGAATGCCTCTAGGTTCAATCCCCAGTACCAAAAAAAAAAAAAAAGAAAAGAAAAGAAAAGAAAGTAAATTTGTAGAGGATAATGTTGGTATAAAGTTTTAAGGAGATATCAAGCAAGCTGATATGTCCACAATTGCATGAAGAAGGCTTTTCATTTATAATACAGTTTGTTTTTATGGTAGGTGATGGAGTTACCTTTTACTGGCTCATTGTCAGAATCAGCACTTAAATAAGTCACAGTAATAGTTAGGTCCAAATTGGAGACTTCCTTTAGGACAAGAAATATCAGTAGACTATTTTGTGGTGTTATTTACTGCTTCAGGTGATCATCCAGATGTTTAAAAGTAGACAGTAGCTGGATGCCAGATAGAATCATTTAGACACAGTGATCAAATGGGACCATTAAGCTGAATACAAAGTATTCAGCTTAATGAATACATTTTGTATAATATGTATTTGTATAATATACAATTTATACATTTTGTATAAATGATAAACAGCACACTAGCAAAATTTTCATCAATGTGTTTGGAAGCTTTATATTTAGAACTTAGAGGGATTAAAGCTTGTAAATCTCGTAACAACAACAATAACAACTAAAAACCAAAATAATGTTACCTGGATTTTATTATATCCAAGGAAGAGTTTTTCTAGTTTTACCAAAGGTTGCAATCTGCTTAGCTCTCGTACTCTGTTTTCCTCCAGGTGAAGGGCCAATAGTGAACTTGGTTTGGCAAAAGCACTGTCATTAAATGCTCTTATGCGGTTATGGTCTACTACCAATTCCTGAAGGACTACTAGGTTGTCCAACCCTTCAACTTGACTGATTTCATTCCCTAAAAAAAAAGATAAATCATGGTACATATCAAGTGAGCCCAGTTTCCCCAAATTAAGAGTTATTTACCTTCATTTAAATATTTATCAAATAACATTTTTATAAAGGTAAAAGTATTTTCATTTTTATATCTCAGAATTGATCTTTCTCTAACCCCAAATGTCCAACTTTTTCCAAAACGGCTATATAGTTTTAGTACTTCCTCTTGCCAGTTTCCTAATGCAATCGCAAAACCATCTTGGACTCTCTCTCCTTCTTATGTATCTAATTAGCCACTTTGTCCTAATATTTCTTCCCCTTAAACTGCCACTTAGACTCACCACTCACACTGACAACCCTCTAGTCCAGGTTCTTATCCTCTCATTCATACTGTGTAGAAAACACATGAGCTTCGGAATCAGCTAGACCTGGGTTTGACTCTGTACCATAACACACACCGGTACAAACATGAGCAAATTATTTACCCTTCACCAAACCTCAGTTTTCCATTTTGTAAAATGCATGTAACAATATGTACCATGAAGGGTTGCTGTGAAGACTAAATGAGATAATCTATGTAGACAAACATCTTGCCCAATGACTCTGCAAATGGCACCTGTCATTGTTAAATTACTTCACTTCTTACATAAGGCTGCCCACTCCATTTGCCATGGTAGCCATGCAACTGCACACACTCCCCCTTTATATTACTAAGCTAAAAACAGACCTTCCATGGTTAGATTCTCTATTTTTTGGTATGTCAATGTATCTTTTAAACGATTTGTTATTCTTGGTTTTCCTTTTCTTTTTCCTACCTTCCTTCCTTCCTTTATTTTAGGCTAAGTCTCCTTATTCTTGACCCAAAATAACAAGCATCATATTTTTTTATTTTTGGTGGTGGTACTGGGGATTGAACCCAGGAGCATTCTACCTCCGAGCTACACCCCAGCCCCCCTTTTTTTATTTGAAACAGAGTCTTTTTAAGTTGCTGAGGGCCTTGCTAAGTTGCTGAGACTGGCCTGTGAGCCTCATGTCTCAGCCTCCCAAGTACTAAGATTATAGGACTGCACCACTGTGGCCAGCTTCACAAGTATCTTTAAAGGGCAAGAAGGATACACTAAAAAGTTTTCTTTTTTAAATATGATCTAGAAAAGCATGTCTTTGAGAAAATAAGTTACTATACTCAGATCAAGTCTCCAAATATCTCACTGATGGATCTCTCAATCTTTCTCCTATGTCATTAAATATTGTTTGACTAATGTTCCAAACCATGTGTTTTTCTCATGCTACTTTTATAAAAATTTACAATTCCTGTCTTTTTACTATATCCTGTCTAAATTTCTCTTCCTAGCTTTCTATAATTTAGTCTTGCTCTGCATTTTCAACTTTAATTCTTCACTACTACTACTACTACAACACACACACACACACACACACACACACACACACACACACACCAAAACAAAGCTTACTTGAAACCAAACTAAACAAATAATTCATATATTGAAACGAGCATTATCTATTAAATTGATCATGTTTAGAGGCTTTAAAACTCAAAGAACTGCATGCTCTTTGTTCTCATCAGGCTGGTCTCTTTATAAGTGTTGGCCCACAGACACAATCATGCCCTGTGACTCTTTCTCCTCCTGCACGAAGAGGTCTGATAATGCTCACTTTCAATCTAAATTCTATCAGTCTTTCAAAGAGTCTTAGCTATATAGAGGAGTTACTCTTTCACTGAACTTCTATTGCACTTAAGTTAGCAACACATAGTCAGAACTTTGAGTACATCTCCACAGGTGGATCTTAAACTACTTTAGATCAAGGATCTCAATTATATAGAAGTGCAATAATATGGTACTATATCTTTCATAGTACTTAGCACAATTCTGGGTTTAATAAATACTTGTGAATATAATATAAAAGTAAATTGTGTTATAATAATATATGTAGCCCCAGAATATTGTATTTTCCTTCAAAAACGTTTTTTGGAAATATGCAGATAACCAAAGAAAAAGACATTTGTGATTATGAAAATATTTTTGTAAAAAATAAAAATGCTTCAGTAAATGATGATGGTTATATTTGCTTATCAAAATAAGATGATCATCAAAGGACTCAGACATTGTTTCTACTCACCCTGTAGAAAGAGGAATTTTAAATTTCTTAGTCTATTAAGTTGTAGCTGGACTAAATTACAAATTCCATTGTAGCCCAAATGAAGAACCTCTAAACTGTGCATTATTGGAGGCAAATTTTCACTGCTCATTGTATCTCTGAAACACATAGGTAAGTTTGAGACCATATACCTAATTCAAAACAGCTATGTCATAAAAAGATAGTCTTTTATGATATGGATTTACTATAAATTGAAATTAAGAGAAAAATGAGTTTATTAATATATCAGAACTGAGATATCATATGTAGTATCTTTATGTTTTATATATTAATTTTATTCTCTAAGAATACCTTATATGGTAAAGAATAAAGAAGTTCCAAAAGTGACAATGAAAAGCAATAGCTATTGCAATCAGGCAAGAAAAAGAAAAAAATACACCCAATTGGAAAGGAATAAGTAAAATTGTCTTTATTCTCAGACATTCATAAGTTCAATGAAGTCACAAGATAAAATAGTATACAAAATCAATTGAATTTCTATTATTAGGAATAAGAAATAAGAAAATGAAATTAAGAAAACAATTCCATTCCAGATAGTATACTAAAGAATAAACTTCAGAATGTATTTAACAAATGAAGTACAAAATTTACACATAGAAAACTATGAAACATTGCTGAGAGAAATTAAATCAAATCTAAATAAATGAATATTTCATGTTCATGGATTGGAAGATTGAATATTACTAAGATTACAATTCTTTGAAATTAACTAATGGATTCAATACATTCTCAGTCAGAAAGCACAGTACATTTTTTCCCCCAGAAAAAGATCATATTATTCTAAAATGTATAAAGAAATCCAAAGAACTCAGGATATACAAAATAATATTGAAAAGAAAAAAGAGGACTTAAATCTCTGATTTCAAAATTTATTATAAAACTAGAGTAATCAAACTGATCTGGTACTGGCAAAGAGATAGCCACATAGATTAATAGAATAGACGAGTTCAGAAATAAATACATCCTTACATTTATGTTCAATTGATTTCAGCAAAGGCGCCAAGGCAATTCAATGGGGAAAAGATAATGTTTTGAAACAGATAATGTTGGGACAATTGGATATCTACATATAAAAAAATTGATTTAGACCTCACACCTTATCTCACAATGTAAAAAGCTAAGCCACCTAATTAAAAAATAAGCAAAAGATTTAAATACACATTTCACCAAAGATATATGTAGGGCTTAAATAAGCATATGAAAATCTGCTCAACAATATTACTCATTAGGGCAGTGCAAATTAAAACCACAATAGATACCGCTTCAATCCATGAGAATGGATGTAATGAAAAAGATAGTAAACATGAGTGCTGACAAGGATGTGGTGAAATTAGACTCCTCATGCACTGCTAGTGGTAATGTAAAATGGTGCAACCACTTTAGAAAACAGTTTGGTAGTTTCTTAAATAACATTAAATTACTATATGACCCAGAACTTCTACTCCTAGGAAGCTATCCAAGACAAGCATAATGAAAATATAAATGCACATAAATTATTCATGCAGCCTAAAAGTGGAAACAATTCTAATGTCTATCAACTGGTGACTGGATAAACATAAAGTAGCATATTCAACTGAAATGAATAGACACTTCACGAAAGAAGAGATACAAATGGCCAATAGATACATGAAAAAATGTTCAACATCATTAGCAATCAGGGAGATGCAAATCAAAACTACTCTAAGATTTCATCTGACCCCAATTAGAATGGCAATCATTAAGAAGTCAAACAACAACAAATGTTGGCGAGGATGTAGGGAAATCGGGACTCTTCTACACTGTTGGTGGGATTGCAAACTAGTTCAACCACTATGGAGAGCAGTGTGGAGATTCCTCAGAAAACTGGGAATGGACCCACCATATGATCCGGTTATACCACTACTGGGTATCATACCAAAGGGATTGAAACCAGAAAACTACAGTAATAGATGCATACCCATGTTCATAGCGGCACAATTCACAGTGGCCAAATTATGGAACCAACCTAGATGTCCATCAACAGATGAATGGATTACAAAATTATGGGAAATACATACAATGGAATTCTACTCAGCAATAAAGAAGAACAAAACAACATCGTTTGCAAGAAAGTGGAAGGATCTGGAGAACATTATGTTAAGTGAGATCAGTCAATCACAAAAAAAGAAGGGACATATGTTTTCATTAACATGTGCAACCTAGGGAGTAGTGGGGACACACAAGGGACTCTGGTTGATAATGGAGAACCCTCAGCGGGGCAAGAGAAGTGGTACAAGGGAAGGGGGAGGGCAAGAAAGAAGCGAGTCAGTGGAATTACTATCATAAAATGTACATATGAGAATATACCAACATCATTCTCAGTACTTCATATGGGTAGGGGAATGCGGGGGGGGGACATTAAGAGCTGTGTGCATGTATATTAACATCAAATAGATATTCATTGTGATGTAAGACTCCAATGCACCAATAAAAGCACATTAAAAAAATAAAGTAGCGTATCCATATAATGGGATATCCGGTATCTTCAGCACCAAAAAGAAGTAAACTCCTAATATATGGCACAATATGGGTGGAACTCAAAAACATCATGCTATGTGAAAGAAACCAGATGCAAAAGACCACATGATATATGGTTCCATTTACATAAAATGTCTAGAAAACACAAATCTAAGATGGGCGTGGTGGCGCACGCTTGTAATCCCAGTACTTGGGAGGCTGAGACGGGAGGATCTGGGTTTGCAGCCAGCCTCAGCTACTTAGTGAGGCCCTCCGCAACTTAGTGAGACCCTGTTTCTAAATAAAGAATAAAAAATAGGGCTGAGGGTATAGCTTGGAGGAAAAATGCCCCTGGGTTCAATCCCCAGTACTGCAAAAAAAAAAAAAAAAGAAAGAAAACACAATTCTATAGCGAAATGGATGAGAGATCTGAAAATTGACTGAAAATGGACACAAAGGATGGTTTTGGCGTAATGGAAATTCTCTAAAACTGTATTGCAGTAATGATCGCACAACTCTATCAATTTAGTAAGAATCATTAAGTTATAATGAACATTATATAGAAACTGAACTTCAATAAAGATGTTAGAAAAATGAAATGTTCATGATAGCTTTAATCATAATAGTCACAAACTGGAAATAACCCAAAATATCCATCAATGATAAGTGGATAAATAATTTGTGGTATAATCAATATAATGGAATAATACTCAGCAATAAAATAAACTACTACACTGTAATAATGTAGATGAATCCCCAAAACATTATGCTAAGTGAAAGAAGCCAGACACAAGAGTAATTACTATGTAATTACAATCTTATGAAGTTCTAGAAACAGGTAAAATTATAGCAAAAGAAAGAAGATTAGTGGCTATTGTCAGGAGTAAAAATGTGGGGGGAGGGGAATGCAAAGAGATATAAGGGAATTTACTGGGGTGGGACCATTTTGTATCTCGATTGTGGTAGTGATTGTATGACTAAATATATTAGTCAAAATTCATTAAAGTGTACATTTAAATCGGTGAGTTTCATAACATGGAAATTGTACTTCCATAAAGACAAGGAATATTTTTTATTGGGAAAACTGGAAATGAAAGTATTCTAACTTGGAGATATTTATATATATAAATTTACATATATATCAATATATAGAGATGTACGGGAAGATGGGAGATGTGTCCTCATTTTCATATATTATCTTTTGTCTTTTCCATTGGTGCTGGGGCATTAGGTGTCCAGATAAATAATTTAGAAATAAATGTTAAGATAAACCCAAGCCCATACTACTTGAGTAAGGGGTTCCTTTGTGGTATGATGAAAACATTAAGGAATTAGGTAGTGGTAAGGATTACACAATTTGTAAATATATTTTAAATTATTATACTGCACACAAAGGGTGAATTATGTGGTATGTGAATTGTACCTCAATTAAAAAAAGAAATCCAAGGTTATTAAAAATACTAGGCTTTGGGGGTTATTTTTTATTTACAATAAAAGTATGAAATGAAGGAAGCAGGAGAAAAACAATGACCAAAGAAATAGTTCGAGTATATTTTTATTTTTCATTTTTGTCATTGCTATTAAATAAAATAATTATTAAAATAAGCTAAATGTATGCACTGGAATGTTATTTTTTAAAAATTCTCAACCAAAATTACTTGTAATTATATATATACAAAAAAAAAATGAAGCTGGGCATGGTGGCACACGCTTGTAATCCCAGTACTTGGGAGGTTGAGACAGGAGAATCAGGGTTCGTGGCCAGCCTCAGCTACTTAGTGAGGCCCTCTGCAACTTAGTGAGACCCTGTTTCAAAATAAAGAATAAAATATAAGGCTGGGGGTGTAGCCTGGAGGTAGAATGCCCCTGGGTACAATCTCCGGTACTGCCAAAAAAAAAAAAAATAGTACCTGTTTAGTTTCGAAGCTCCTTGCTGTCCATAACCACTCGAAGGCACTTTCTGGTACAGCAGTTGTCTATTAGTTAAGTGAGTCTGAGGTTTTAGTCTAGGCATGATTGATTCAATATGATTATAGTTGAGGCATAAGACCTTTGGGAAAAATATCTTATTAATTGAATATCTATAAACTATTAAAATCTTATGGATAAAACTTGGTAGACATTTGACATAATGTAGTGTTTAGTAATATATTAGAATTTTATATCCGAAATTATTTAGATTTAGTTTTGAATGTGTTTTAATTAATTTACATGCTGGGGAATTACAACACCATAAATAAAATAAGCAAGGAAGACCTGAGAAAGCTATTTAGCTTTTTCAATCTGCACACCTGATTTCTCCACACCTGATATGGATGAAATAACTCAGGCAGAAACCTATTTCCCTATATTTAAAGGCCTTCCTAGATGGCTGAGTTGAGGCAACAGGAAAGGAGACGATGAGGCCGCTTTAAGAACATTAGCGTTCTCAACTCCATCTCATAGCTGCAGCCTTCCATCCTGTCTCCTACTGCTGAGTAAGATTCATTGTATATAAGACAATCACATAAAATGGAGGTCAAATCAAAATAACTTTGGAAGGTAACATTTTTTCTTGCTTAGTAAAAAAAAATTAAGTTTAAAAATAATTTCTCTAATAATATGTAAATACATTTTACTCCAAAATAAAGATTATAACTTGCATTGAAAACCTTAAAAGAAAAAAAATGTAGGTAGCTCACCTTCACATTAGGCAGGTAGATTAGTCCACTGAATGAGGTAAGATTATTGTTCTGTAGATTCACATTACATACATTTCTGAAATGGTCAACTGGAATCAAATCTACAGTTCTGGATTTAGATAAAGCAAGTGCAGTTATTATTTTAATAGGATAGAAAAAAACAGGAAAAGGTGAATTCCTCCACATACAATTCCCAAAGGCACTTATAAAATGTCATCTGAAAAATGCTATGAAAAACAATTGCCTTCTGTAGGTAGAGATCAAATGATCAGCTAAATATACATTTTTGTTAGACACATACGTAAGAAAATTGCATTGAAAGCTGGGCATGGGGGTGCACACCTGTAAAACTGTTTCAAAACTAAACAAAGCAAAACAAAAACCCCCAAAAAGACCTGGGGGTGTAGTTCAGAGGTAGAATATTTATGGGTTCAATTCTTAGTACCCTGTCCCCTGCCAAAAGGCATAGAATTTGATTGCTTTAAAAAACTCATATTCCTATTACCTCATAAACATAGCATTATTGTAAAAAGATAAACATGTCCAGTTTCTTTATATATTCATATACAAGTCTATGAAATCATGGCAAAATAGAGTATACCATAAGATTTTCAGTTTATAAACTTTAGAGTATATATGTATGTGAAGTAGGTTATTTTTGAAACCACAGGAATAGGATAGGGATGGGAAAGAAAAGGAGAAAGTAAACAAGGTCTTTACAAACAGACTTCTGTGTGGGATCTCCAGAAGCTTTTATGGCATTCTACCTTTTCAGAATGTTCTGGTAACTAAACAGAATGCTTGATTCCTAGTCCATAGTTATACAACTGGTCTACCTTCTTTTGAGTCATAACAGAGAAGAGCATAAAGTTAAATCACCTTCCTCTAACCACTTCTTTAAAGAAATCCTAATCTGTAGTTACAATCATGACACTTTTATATCCATTAATAAGTCATTTATTCATTTGACATTTTCCATTAATATTTCCTAACTGTAGATAACATGTCTGGAAAGGCTAGAAGACTAGGACATAGATAAAACAAACTGTTTCTGCTCTTAAGAAGTAGAAGCCAGAAAACCAAAATACAAAGGGAAATTCTATAGTAGATTTAGGTGTAATGTTATTTTAGGGGGCAAAACCTATTTGAGGGAGTCAAGAATGACATCAGAGAGGAGAAAAATTTTGAGGTGAGACTTAGAGGATTTGCAGGTACTTGTTGCACAAATGAGGAGTTCCAGACAGTGCAGTGGGCACAAAAAGAAGGCAGAAACATGACTGAGATTTAGGAACTGGAATCTTTCAGAATTTCTGGACTATAAAATGTCATGGGGAGTAAAAGTAAGGATGTGTGTGTGTATGTGTGTGTGTGTGTGTGTGTGTGTGTGTATGTGTATGTGTGTGTGTGTGTGTGTTACCGAGGATTGAACCCAGCCCTATTTTGTGTGTGTGTGTCAAAACTAATTCATCTTTATTTTTTTATTTATTACATTTATTGGTGCACTGTAGTTATACATTTTGATAAGTGTCAGGGTAACAGAAGCTTGCATGCACACATTGCTCATTTAGCCCTCCCTCAAATATCACCCTATTTCCTCCCCCTTCCCTCCTTTCTGTGCTCAGTATAGTGATTGATAACTTTGTGTATACACATCATGTGCATTAGTGTATTTCCCTTTTCCCCTCTCCCGTCTCCCTCAGTTAGGTTGCCTTCTTTGCTCAACTAAAGTTTTCTCCTTCTTTGTCTGGGGACCCTTCTAAGTCCCATTCTCCCTAGCTTCCACATATTAGGGAGAACATCTGACTTTTCACTCTTTGTGACTGACTAATCTCACTTAGCATAATGTTCTCCAGTTCCCTCCATTTCCCTGCAAATGATGTAATTTTGTTCTTTATGGCTGTGTAAAATTCCATTGTGTACATATCCCATAGTTTTGTGATCCATTCATCTGTTGACGGTCACCTTGGCTGGTTCCAAAGTTTGGCAATTGTGAGTTGTGCAGCTATAAACATAGATACACATGCATTAGTCTGGTAGTTTGGTTTCAGTCCTTTTGGGTAGATACCTAGAAGTGGTATTTCTGGGTCATATGGTAGGTTCATTCCCATTCTTCTGAGGATCCTCCACACTGTTTTCCAAAGTGGTTGCACTAATTTGCAATCCCACCAGCAGTGTGTTAGAGTTCCTACTTTTCCACATCCTGGCCAGCATTTGTTGTTGTTTGTGTTTTTAATGATTGCGATTCTAATTGGGGTTAGGTGAAATCTCAGGGTAGTTTTGATTTGCATCTCTCTGATTGCTAATGATGTTGAACATTTTTTCATACATTTATGGGCCATTTGTATTTCTTCTTCCCCAGCCCTATTTTATTTTTATTTTGAAACAGGGTCTCACTAGGTTGATGAGAGTCTCCCTACTTGCTGAGGCTGTCCTCAAACCTAAGATCCTCCTGTTTCAGCCTCCCAAGTACTGGTATTACATGTGTGCTTCACCACACCTGGCTTCAAGGATTGTTTTTTTTTTTTGAACTGGGGATTGAACCCAGAGGTATTCTACCTCCAAGCTACACCCCCAGCCCGATTTTATTTCTTACTTGGAAACAGGGTCTCACTAGGTTGCTGAGAGCCTTGGTAAATTGCTGAGGCTGGCTTTGAACTTGTGATCCCCTCCTGTCTCAGCCTCCCAAGTACTGGGATTACAAGCGGATTTTTTTTTTTTTGAGAATAAAGATTATTCTATGCTGTCCAAAAGAATGTTAAATTTAATTTGGTAGACAATGAAAAGCCACTGAACAATGTTGAGAGGAGAAGTAATATGTTAAGACTTGCATCTTAGAAGGCAGTATGGGGTTTTCAGGGAACGTTTATATAAGACAACAAAAAGATTACCAAGAGTTTCTACAATAGTCCATTGACAATGGCAGTGACTATGGAAAGACAGAGAAATTACAAGACGTATTTTAGACATGGACTCTGTCAAACTTGGTGATGACTTGAAAACAGGGAACAAAAGCTAAGGAAGAAATGACTCAGGTTTTTCTCAGATATTAAGATTATTATTTTTGGGGTGGGCAACACCAGGTGAACACCGTCTTCCAGATATCACACAGAGAGCAGTGGAATGTTCAGGCGAAGAACCTAGGTTTGGTTTAAAAATAGTAAATTTGGGAATCCTCACCATGAATTAAATCTCTGAATAAAGATACATCTGCTTATGAAGAATGCAGAATATGAGGGTATGGTGGCGCATGCATGAAATCCCAGTACTTGGGCAGCTGAGACAGGAGGATCGCAGGTTCAAGCCCAGCCTCAGCAACTTAGCAAGATCCTCAGGACTCAGTGAGGCCTTGGTTAAAAATAAAAAGGCTGGAGGTGTAGCTCAGAGGCAGAATGCCCCTGGAAATGAAATAAGAAGCATTTCACATGCAGCCAGCTCTATCTCTGTGGGCTTCCAGCTCTGTTTCCTTTCTTGGGCGGTGGGTGTGGCAGAGTAAAATGAACACTGGTCTGGTTACCAGTCTGGCACCACTGTTATTCGTTGTGTTTTGGGCATGTCTCCTGCCTTGTTGGGCCCTCTCCCTTTCCTTCTCCCTACCCCCCTCACCATTTCACTAAACCATTGAATCCCATATTTATTTCTATACTCTGGGATAGCAATTAAGAGCTATAGAGTTATTGGAGAGGATCTGCAGCCTGAACAAAGTAATACTACATTCACATATATTGTGAATGTATATATATATATATATATATGTATATATATATATGTATATATATATTTGAGGATGCCATTGTAATTAATAAGGTGCAACTTTTTTGATACTGGGGATTGAAACCAAGGGCATTCTACCTCTAAGCTACATCCTCCACCCTTTTTATTTTGAAACAAGGTCTCGCTAAATTGCTGAGGCTGTCCTCAAATCTGTGATCTTCCTATCTCAGCCTCCCAAGTACTGAGGTTGCAGGCATATGCCACTCTGCACAGCAATATGGTGCAATTTAAAATGTAATGGAACTTTTTAATAATTGTAATTTTTATGATTTTCTTAATTAAAATAATATTGATTTTTTGCTAAAAAAAGACATGAGAAGCAAACCTAGTATGTGTGGTTATAAAAGAGAAACACATAATTCAAGAAAGAAATTGATGACATTTGAAATCATAGTCTCTGATAGTAAAAGTCATTAATGCATTTCAAAGGGTGGTAAAGTTAGTATGTGATTTGAAGTATAGTAAATGAATCACTGGTTATGTTTAGGTAAAATGTGTCGATATATGAATTTCAGAAAAATAATCATAATAATTATGTATTTAACTATAATGTCAAAAAACATATAATTAAATGATCATACCTGATGGAAGATGAAGTCCAATTTAATTCTTGCATTTGAGCAAAGTTCGAATGTCCCTGTCGTTCTGTAATCATGTCAGAGGTAAGTCTTCCACCAAACAAATCTTTTGCATTCTCAGTCTCTGGTGGTTCCTACAGGAGAACATTTAGAAAGCAACAGCCTCTCTTACAGATGACTAAACCACATTAATTCTCTGGTTCAAGGCAAAAATGGTGCGAATCAATGGAGGCCTGGTGGGAAGCATGATCTCCTACCCCAGCCTAGCAGTTATTGAAGCATACACATTAGGTTGTCAAAGGAGGTCACGTGGGGGGACTTGGATTTCTGTCTCCCACTTGACAACAAAATAGTGCAACAAAGTGGCATGCCATCTTCTCACTGGTGAAGTGTCAAGGGAGGCTTGCTAAAATAGAAGATTTAAATAAGATCTGTGGTCTAGGACACAATACTCCAAATGTCCAAAATAAAGTAGAAAAATATCTCATCATGGCAAGGACCAAGAAAATCTTAAGTGTAAAAAGACAATCAATAGACACTAACTATGAGACAAAACAGATATTTGTAATTATTGTACAAGGATTTCAAAGCAGCCATTACAAAATATTTCAACAAGCAATTATGAACATATTTGAAACAAATGAAAAATAGTAACTATCAGCAAACAAATAAAAAGTGTCAGCAAAGATAGGAAGAAGAATGAAACAAAATTTAGAACTGAAAAATACTATAGACAAATAAATGCAATGGATGGGCTCAGTAGAAGAATGGTGACAACAGAGGAAAGAGTCAGTGAACTTGAAGATAAAATAATAGAAATGATCTAATATGAACAAAAGAGAGAAACAGACAACAGCAGTAGCAATAATAACAACAACAACAACAACAACAAAAAACCTCACCTTACCAAGATAGACCATATCCTGGATTTGTGGGACCAGAATAAAAGATTTAACATTAACACCATTGGATTCATAGAAGGAGAAGAGAAACAGAGTGGAGCTGAGAAGGTATTGGAAGAAATAATAGCTGGCAATCCTCCAAATTTGGCAAAAGACATAAACCTTCATATGCAAGGAGCTGTGCAAAGCTCAAGCAGGAAAATCCCCCAAATCAATTTGAATGACAACTGATTTCTCATCAGCAACTATGGAACCAGTGGATGTGGCACATTTTTCAAGTGGTAAAATAAAAGAATTATCAAAACAGAATCCTATATCCAAAGAAAATATCACTCAGAAATGAAAGGAAAATCAAGACATTCTTAGATGAAAGAAAATTAAGCAAAGTGTCACCGGCAGTCCTACCCTAACAGATGACTAAAGGAAATTCTTGAAATAAACACAAGGAATTTTTGAATACCAAGTAGAA
>PVJS01016032.1:22695-38133 GCA_004027185.1 Glis glis
AAAATAGGGCCGGGGGTGTAGCGCGGAGGTAGAATGCCCCTGGGTTCAATCCCCGGTACCGCAAAAAAAAAAAAAAAAAGTCTATTATCTGATGTGGTTCTCAAATGTATAGGAAGGAAAT
This sequence comes from Glis glis, assembly GCA_004027185.1. Classification (NCBI taxonomy): domain Eukaryota; kingdom Metazoa; phylum Chordata; class Mammalia; order Rodentia; family Gliridae; genus Glis; species Glis glis. Next base: position 22,817 of record PVJS01016032.1, read on the forward strand.
GTTTAAAAAATTTGTAGTGGAGGAGAAATAGATTTAAAGGGAAGTAATATTTCTGCTTTCCATTTAAACTGGTATAAATATCAACACCAATAGAGTATAATAAGTTATGTATATGTATAGAGCAATCACTAAAATACATATGTCAACAGATACACTAAAACACACTATATTTAAATAAAAAAATTCTAAAAAATGGTCAAGCAGCTCATAGGAAGGTAAGAAGAAAACAGAAAAAAGAGAAAACAAACAGAAAATTAAAAATACAATGGCAGACTTAACCCCAAACATGTCAATAACCACATTAAATATTAATGGCTTACATTCACCAATTAAAGATAGAAATTGGCAGTAGATTAAAAGAAAGATCCAATTACTTGCTGTCAGCAAGAAACTTACTTCAAATATAATTATACACACAGGTTAAAAGTAAAAAATTGGCACAAGCTATACCAGACAAACAGTAAAAAAAAGAGCAGGAGTGGCTATATTAACTCAGATAAAGTAGACTTGAAAGCAAAGAAAATTACCAGATATGGGGAATGATATTACCTGATGAAAAGATCAATCCATCAGGGAAACATAACACTCCTAAATATATATGCACAAACAACAGAGCTGCAAAATATGTGAAGCTACAGTCTCCATTTATTCTATCAAACTAAGCTAGGAGCTTTCTAGAGGTATTTTGCAGATATAATTAAAGCTCCTACTTATTCAACTTTCAATAAGAATACCATCTTGAATAATCTATGTGAGCCTGATTCAAACAATCACAAGGCCTTAAAAGCAAAGCTGAGGCTTTTTGAAGAAGAAGAAAATTCACCTATGGATAATAGATTTGGTCCATGGTTGTAAGCTCCAGCCTGCTCATGATAATCTCTCATTGATGGCCTTCCCTATGGATTTTGGAGTTACTTAGTTTGTCCCCACAATTGTTAAGTATCTGCATGCATATATATATATATTTTTTTCTTCCTATCTTACTAGTTCTGGTTCTCTGGTTGAATCCTCAAATTACATTTAAAATGCATTAATTTAGCCATAAAATGCCATGTTTTTGCATTTTTATAATCATATAAACAATATTTGATGAGCATCCTCAAAATTAATTGGCAATCTTTTTACATACTTTTCCTGTAGAATTAGTCAACGTTATAGGCTTTGTAGGCAATAGGTTTGTATATATATTAAAACAGGCATAGATGGAAATAAAATTTTATTTACAAAAATAGGTGACAGGCCACATTTGTTCCAATGGCCATAGTTTGCCAACTTATTTTAGACAAATGGCTTGAACTTGACATAAATAAAATTGATAAGCCACTTGATCTACTTTTATTCAATCTCCTTCTATTTCCTACTCCATTAAAACTTCATTTTTGAAGAGCATGCACTCTCTATCCAAAAATAATCTTTTAAAAATAGGAGTATGTTGGAAGAAGGGATCAAATGAAAATATAACTAACCAGTCTGCTCATTGGTTCCTCACAGTCTATTTCTCCCTTGGTTTCCCTGCTACTCTAAAGAAAGCAATGTGAACAATATGATTATTTGTCTAGAGAGCTTTAGACAGAGAAAGAGGTTCTGCTGTCCATGATTTTCCATTAAGAAGTCATATAACTTCTCTGGGTTTCCTTGTGCTTATCCATAAAATAAATAATTTATCCTATGTCATTCTAAAGTCCATTTACATCTAAAAAATTCTAGAATTATATTGCTCTTTTACCTCCCTTTGCACCCACTCTTCTTGGCTTCTTTTCCCCTTTATGTTTCTAACATTAAAGTATTAAAGCCTCACTTACTCGCTCTACTCTCCTTAAACAATCTTATGTATGTTTTTGGTTTTAACTATCAACTATTCAAATTACTTCTAATCTAAACAAGTGTAAATTTCCATAACCAATTTATTCCTGCGATTTCAAATGCCAGCTTGACATCTCCAGTCAGATGATCTGTCATATAAAACCTATTTATCCAATACTAATCATCTTACTCCTGAAAACTTTCTTCCCATACTTGTTTTCTGTTATATTTTTATTGGCATAGATTCAAACCTTGTATATGTCTTTTACTCTTCCCTTTCTTTGCCCTTCAAATCCAATGGGTTGGCAACTTCTGTCAGTTTTCCCCACCATTTCTCATACCTATCAGATCTCTGTTTTTAAAGTCTCTGGGTCAGGTTCTCACTGCTTCCACAGAGACTAGTCTAATAGCCTTTTACTACTCTTTACCACTGTAAACACCGTCATTAGATTCCTTCATGCACAGTTCTGAATATGTCATCTCCCTACTCAAAAATCTTTAATGCATTCCCATGATTTCTTACTTAAGGTCTAAATTCTTCAATCTAGTCTCCATGCCCCATTAGTAACTCCTATGTTTATACTATACCTCATTCCATAAAGAACTTTTGGCAGCTTAAAGGAAAAACATATAATCAAATAGTAAAGTGCAAATAATAATGAAGATTAAGACCAAGAATAATATTAGAATAGATGAAAACTAGAATTAGGGATAGAGAAACTATAAGATCCCATAACATTTCTATTATTGAGTCACTTATTCTATTATTCTATTATTGAGTCTATTATTGAGTCATACATTTGGACCTGAGGTTTTAGGTATCAAAGTGAGAAGGAGAATAATTAAATAATACTCCTTGCTAGTGGGCAGAGCCAAACTATTCCTTAGGGGAAAACACTTTTTCCATACTTACTTCCAGAAGGTCTTTCTCATGTAACCCTTCAGGTGAAGGCACAGAGATATAGGAAGAATAAGCTTTTCAACAACATCTTTAGAGAAAATGCAGTACTAGTTTCCTATGACTGTTTTAAAAAGTATTTCTCAATGAAAACGAACAACCAAATAAAATCTACTATAAATAAGATTCTAGAGAATCTATATTTATTGGAATGGGAATGTTTTAGACTATTCTGAGGAGGACCCTTTAAAAAGCAGGGTAGGAAGCCGGGCGTGGTGGCGCACGCTTGTAATCCCAGTACTTTGGGAGGCGGAGACCGGAGGATCCGGGTTCGCGGCCAGCCTCAACTCACTCTCTCTCTCTCTCTCTCTCTCTCTCTCTACTTAGTGAGGCCCTCCGCAACTTCGTGAGACCCAGTTTCATAATAAAGTATAAAAAAATAGGGCCGGGGGTGTAGCGTGGAGGTAGAACGCCCCTGGGTTCAATCCCCGGTACCGCCAAAAAAAAAAAAAAAGCAGGGTAGGGATTAATAATATTTTCAGAGCATCTGAGTACCAAATAATCATGAACTATCTTTCAATTTTCTGGAAAATTTGATGAGTTTTATTGACTAATGGGAGTTAGGCAGCACTACATCGGGAAACCTTTTATTCTTCACATATCTGTCAAGCATTTACATGGAAATCAGGAGCCCTGTATGAACTTGCGTGTTATAGAATCCAAATCTCCAAATGTTGCTTTTGTATTCAGTCCTAAGTTCTGTGTTTTTCTTTACCATGTACTAGTTCTATTGCCATACTACATTTGTTGGTTCAAATATATTTTCCTTAACTATTAAGTCATATTTTCCCAGGAAATAGGAAGTTGGTTTTAGATGGTAGGGCTCTAGAGCATAGTTTTCCAATCCTGTCCCATAAAATTCTACTCTTCTTAGACACTGAATTCAGTGGGTGCAAATGTAAGCATCTTCTTCTCTCCATTTCCATCTCAATTTAGACAATTAAGAATTAGCTAGATGAAAAAAACTTTAAATTGAGATATAAAATGAGCTTTGGAGACCTAGATTCTAATAAGTATAGTATGTTTCGGTATCATGCTAGTGATAAAGCAATGTTGAAACAATTATGGCCTATGAGTATATGGATATGCTGCTTGGATCAAATGTCATGAGTCAAAAAACAACTTACAATTGAGATTCCATCCAAGGCTTTCAGTTCTGGAAGATGAAATATTACAAACAACCGGTAGTTTTCTTGATTCCATACAATAATGTTTCCATACATGTCTAGAATGACCAAGTTGCATAAACCCTAGGTAATAATAATACATACATCACACTCTAGCAAGTGTTTTTCCCTTTAAGAGATTAACCACCCTTGAATTTTAATCATCTATAATTTTATAGAATTTATAGTGTTTTAAGTGTACTTTTAAATGCAAGGATTACCCTTTCAGACCAGTAAGGTATAATTTTGTGCAATATTTCAGTAGTCTGCATTATATGATCAGAATCCTTTTCAGTATACTGTTATTCAATATATTACCTCTCATTGATAAAGGCTTAGAGGAAACTCTGAGATATTTATTGTAAATTTTATTTATGAAATATTAGCCTATTAAATGTGGTGGTGGTGGTGGTGTGTGTGTGTGTACACAAATATAACAGGAATGAAAGACACTACCATTTAAAAAGAGCTATATAAATGAAGTATTTTCGCCTTCTGAGAGGGTAGCAGAATTCATCTCAAGTGAAAATGTGGTTTCTTATTAGACCAGACACTTGATGTGCCTTTGCTGTGAAGGAAGGTCCCTGAGTAGGTATGGATAAAAGAGGTTAAGACAACAGGGAGTAAAATTTTTTCTGTATCATAATGCTAAAAAAGTGACTAATTTTGTTGTTGGTGTTGATCATTAGGTTGCCTTGGCAGCTTTAGAAGTTACATTGGGGGAATAGGATGGGAGAGGACTGAATATAAGGAAAAACAGGAAATGAACCCAAGTTTTTGGTAGGAGATAAAGTCCTACGATATGGTAGCCACAAAAGTAGAGGCCATTGTAAGACTCTTAGTGGTAGGAAATGGCCATTGAACTTAAGAAACAATGATGTCATATTACATTTGAAGTGAATTCCCATTCTGTGCTGTAGAAACCTTCCACTTTGTTCAAACCTTTAGTAAAGCCTTTTACACAGTAGCCTTGTATTATTGGTTCCTTTAGTGGAATTAAAGACAGTAAATCTGAATAAAAGTGGCCAGAAGGAGTTGGAACTACTGGTAAAAAAAAAAAAAAGAGTGAAAGATAATCAAGAATTATACTGACACAGGAGAATATCAAAGAATCCTACTGCCCTGCTAGGTGAGGAAATCCTTGGAAATACTGAAGAAGGCACTCATTAGGAGGAGTGGGTTTGGATTTCCAGTAACACACACACACACAAAATTACCCCAGAAAGTTGTCAAATTGGGATAATTAAGGTTACACATACATGTTTATATGTACACATGAATTAAAGGTAAATGTATTTTAATAAACCTTGTTATTCTTATTTTAATTTTCTTCTATATGATTTTCTACATTTTCCACATTCTGTATGGTGAATATACATTACTTTCATAGTATAAATAAAAAACAAAGTTAATACCCAGATGGTTACCTTTAAATTGTAGATCTCCTGATTGAGAGCAATATAGTTATTGCTTACGTACAATTCAATTAGAGTATAAGTTTTTTGTAAGCCACTCAATGAAGTGATTCTGTTGTTCTCAAGAGAAAGGGAGTGAAGATGAAGCATGTTATCAAAAGTATGCTTTTCCAAACCAGTAAGAAGATTATTATTTAGGCTGAGGCGGGTTAATTTAGTCAACTTGGAAATGCCTAGAAAAATAAGCAAATTCAAGAAAAGATTCAGACAGCATTGAAAGGTTGATTTAAAAAATAACTTAAAATGTCTGGTCGTTTTACTTTTACATTTTTTCTAAGTTTGAATGGCTCTAAGAATTCTGTAACCCTCACTATTTTTTATTTTGTTTCAGAAGGACATAATCTTGTGTATACTATCCCATCCCATATGACAAATTCTAATTTTGGATTTCTAAATGGATTAATTCTTCTTAGGTGTTAAGGAAAAGCACTAAGTAGGAAATACTTAATTTCTTTTTCAAATAATCTTAAAAGGACATAATTAAGATTTTACCTTCATGACAACAGAAAGCTATACACAAAGCTCCAAATAATCACCCAGCCCTCATTAAAAACATTAAGGTAAAAACTAGAGTGCAATACTGGAAACTATTACTCATTATAGATTAATATGCATTGAAGAGAACCATTTTAGCCTAATTCTACCTACCATTGTATGCCCAGAAATGCTTTAGGGCAGAAGTTTATAAAATGGCATCTCACACCAGATTCTTTATTATGAACTGTGGGCACTTTATAAATGTAGGCAGGATAGTCCAGTTGAAAGATAAGATATATCGCTTCTAGTTTGGGGAGCATAGGTAAATTATGCAACTTCTGAGCCTCATTTCCTCATTCATAAAACTAAAATCTACTTCTAAGGGATTCTGGAATTAAGGGGAATGATTTTGGAGGGGTTGAATAAGAGGAAGTTGTTAGCAAGGCATAGTTTTTCAATTTCTTTCCAGATTCAAAGCATTAAAGAGGGTAAGGATAAAATAAAGCTGGGAAGGGATCTGAAAATATTTAACTTAGTGTATTCTAGAACATCCTCCAAACTCTGAATTTTTAGCTACAGATAAAGTATAAGCCCCAATGAAATGAAGAATCTAGGAAACCCCCAAATGAAATGAGGAAACTTGGTGAAGGAAGGCAGGAAAAGTCTTTCTCATTCTCTTTGGCTCAGAAAGATATGTTTTAATTCCAAACTTTAAACGGTCAAAATATATTGGTCTCATTATTTATTTATTTTTCGCAGTACCGGGGATTGAACTCAGGGACATTCTAGCTCTGGGCTACACCCCCAGCTCTATTTTTTATTCTTTATTTTGAAACAGGGTCTCACTAAGTTGCAGAGGGCCTCACTAAGTAGTGAGGCTGGCGGCGAACCTGGATCCTCTGGTCTCAGCCTCCCAAGTACTGGGATTACAAGCGTGTGCCACCACGCCCGGCATTGGTCTCATTATTTATTGAGACATTACTTGAGTTGCCTAATTGTATGTAGATGTGGTTCCATATAAGGGGTTATATACAGTACATTTGATTTTCAGTCTGCAGTGAGTGTAATTTTGTTAGTCTTAAAATTTCTGAATATGAACTTAATTCCATATTTTACAAAATGAACTGTGCTGCTTTCTCTTTTTCAAAATAAATTTAATTTTCCCATTTATTTAGCTTTACAGACATGAATGACTCCCTAGCTTGTCCTGGGAGTGGTAGTAAATGGCACAGAGGAGAGGAGAGGAGAGAGAAGGCAGAGGAGGTGAAAGTCCTCTCGCTGGATCCATTGTATACAGTAGCTTACCACAATCCCACTTAGTAGGTATTTAGAATACTGTGCTGCAAACCTTCTTGGAACTTCTCTAGGATCCTCTTCAGAGATTCTGTCCTCTGTGGTGCTAATTTTTTGCTCTTGTTGTTTAGACATTCATATTTTGAGACTTCACTGTTCTCAAGTACCTTACCTTCTATCTTTGAGATGCAGTTTCCATCTAATGTGAGCTCTTCCAGGTTAGTACAGGATTCCAAACCTTCCATTTTAGTGAGATTATTATTGCTGAATGATGCCCATTTCAAATTTTCCAATTTTTCTAAATTTGTGATTTCAAAGAGATGTTGTCCATCTAAATTTAAGGCAGTTATCTATACAATAATTCACATTATATGTTACTTCTGAATCTTGTAAGTAAATTCAATATTACAAGATTAAAGAGGCTAAAAATTCAAAATTCCTTCAGGAATAAAAAATACTGTGTAGATCTTAGTTTACAAAAAAGTGAAATTTGATAAGACTAGAGCTCCAACAGGGACTCTTACAGTATTATGGACACTGATGTGCCGGTCAGATTCCCCTGCAGTGAAGGACTTGCTCCGGCTGCTGGGCTGGCCGCTCCAGGACCGCCTCAGCTGCAGAGAGCTGCCTTGCCAAGGCCACACTCCCTCCCAGGTGGGCCCACAGCCAACAGAGGAGGTATATAAAGGCCTGGCCATCTTAGCCTAATGTGGGACAAATTTAAAGGGCCATTCTAATTCCAGAATTCCCTGTGGGGTCACCCAAGGCTGTCACGGGGCCTGTATTGTCGCTCAATATCAGTATACATTCCATAATCAAAAGAATGTCACTATCTTCCGTTTTTAAGGGCTTCTCTTAGCCCAGTTTCTATTTCTGCAAATTTCTATCTTCTCTTAGCCCAGTTTTTATCTGAAAACTAGGCTCCAGGAAGTACTCTGGTGAGTTCTGGCAACAATAAGATGTTGGTGCTCCATGACCTCCCCCTTATGCTTGCCTGAGTTCTGGCGTGTTCTTCTGTTCTGCCAAGATTCCTGATCCCTTGTCACTCAAATTTTGACTTGATTTCTGGATCTAATCCTTTAAAGTCTGCTGGCTTATGGTGACATATTATCAGAATCTACCTTATTTTGCAGCTTACCTTTATCCTAAATCTCTAGTTCTATGGTAACTACAATCTAGGCCTGGCCCCTGTGACATCTATCTACAACTTGACATTCCTATTTTCTTTTTTGGAAAGTGGCAATAATAACATTGTCTTATTTATTTTTCCAAACTTTATTGAGGTATAATTAACAATTTAAAATTGTACATATTTAAGGTATACAACTTCATTTGATATGTACACATTGATCTCAATTACATGTTGAATCTAAAATAGTCAAACTCATAGGATCAGAGAATAGAACGTGGCTGCCAGGGGCTGAGGGCAAGGGGAAAGGGCAAGATGTTAGTCAAGGCGCACAAGTTTCAGTTATGCAAGGTAAATGAGTCTGGAGATCTAATGGACAATACTGTGACTAAGTTAAAAATATTGTATTCTATACTTGAAATTTGTAAGAGGGTGGATCCTATGTGTTCCTTCCCTATTTAAGCTCATCTTTTCCAATTTTCTACTCCTTACCTATCTATGCCTTCATTATGATATACAGACCAAAGCTGACTTTCAAAAGCAATTCAAATTAAGCTTTTATATTAGGTTTAATAAAATTAATCTTTACCTTCAAGTACCAGTTTCCACTCAGATGTAAATGTGGTCCTAACTTTGAAATCTGTGTCAGAATTTTGGCAGAAGGCCATATACTAAGTATCCGTGGTCTCTCCTCTTTAGTACTAGAATGTCGTAAGACAGATAACTAATAAAATAAAAAAATATGATGTATAAAAGTAATAGCATACAGAGGTTCATTTATACATAGTTAAAAAGTATTATTTTCTAGGGAAGATGAATAACATCAGCATCATAAGTATTTTTTTTTTTGCAGTACTGGGGATTGAACCCAAGGGCATTCTACCTCCAAGCTACACCGCCAGCCCTATATTTATTCTTTATTTTGAAACAGAGTCTCACTAAGTTGCGGAGGGCCTCATTAAGTAGCTGAGGCTGGCCGCAAATCTGCGATCTTCCTGTCTCAGCCTCCCAAGTACTAGGATTATAAGTGTGTGCCACGATCCACTTATAGTAAATAATCTTAAAATGGTACATTTTCTTTGCCTTAAAATATTTTCAATTATCTAGCTATTTTTAAATTATTCACTTTTTATTGTTTTAGCAAAATCAAATCATTACAAGATAACATTTATAAAGCTTTGAAGAGAATTACTATAATACAAACACCAATATAATACAGTCATAAAACTAGCTTAAGAGTTAGAATATTACTAATACCCTACAAGCTCCCTGTCCCATTAGAGTAGGCCCCCATCCTAAGCCTTTTCCTCTCCTTCCCATTAGAAAAGATCCTTAAGATGGGCATGGTGGCACACACCTGGAATCCCAGTACTTAGGAGGCTGAGACAGGATGATTGTAGGATTGAAACCAACCTCAGCAATTTAGTGAGGCCTCTATCAATTCAGAGAGACACTGTTTCAAAATAAAAATAAAATATAGGGCTGGGCGTGTAGGTCAGAGATAGAATGCCCGTGAGTTCAATCCCCAGTAACACACACACACACACACACACACACACACACACACAGTCTCTTATTTTAATTTTTTTAGTCTACCATTCACTTGCTTTATAGTCCTATGATTGTGCCCATAAACAATGTCATTTATTCTTAAATATGTTTGAACTTTATGTAAACTGAACAGTGTTTTTCTATGACTTGCTTTTTTTGCTTAACATCACATTCATGAGATTCTCTGTACTTCCGTATGTAGCTATACTCATTCATATGTCACCCCTATATAGTATTCCCTCAACTACTCTCCTGTTGATGAACATTGGGGTTGATTCAGTTTCCTTGCTCTTCTGAACACTGCTGTCATTAATATTCTTGTGCATGTATCCTGGTACATACATGCAAGAGTTTGTTTAGAGTATATGTCCCTAAGTAAAACCTCTGGGCTGTAGGGGTGTGGTGTGTGTGTGTGTGTGTGTGTGTGTGTGTGTGTGTGTGTGTCTGTGTATGTGTATAATAATGCCAAATGTTTTCCAAAGTGATTGTACCAAACTGTTACTTCATATTCTTGGTGAAAGCTGACATTGTCAGGCTTTAATTGTGGTTTTAATGTTCATTTTCTTGAATATTAATGTGTTGAAACATCTTTCTTATTTGGCTGTTCTGATATCCTCTCCAGTGAAATATCTGTTCAAAGTTGTTCATTTTTCTGTTCAGTTGGTTGTCTTTTTCCTTACATATTCTGGATATGTAAAGAATATCTTTTGACAGTTGTGTTGCACATTTCTTTCCACAGTATGTAGGTTGTCTTTTTTTACTTTCCTTATGGTATCCTTTGAGGAAAGGATTTATCAATTTTAATGTAGAAGAACCCATTTTTATGATTTATGCTCTTTGTTTCTTGCCTAATAATTTTTTTAATTCAATGTCATAATGATAACCTCTGATATTTTCTTTTAAAATATTTTTGGATTTGCCTTTTGCACTTAAGTCTTTAATGTGTCCCAGTGCCTTTTACTGAACAGCCTCCTGGGTCTGCAAAGGCTGCCATTATTTGTCAAGTTCCCCCACATGTATGGGTCTCTATTAGGTCTTTATTCTGTTTCACTGGTGCATGTGTCTAAATCTGTGCCAACATCATACTGTTCTTTAAAAATTTTAGTAAGCTTTGACTTCTCATAGGGCAAATTCCTAAATTATCTTCAGGATATTAATTATATTGTTAACAAAAAGTTTCTTCCCTTAATTTTGAAGAGATCCAAAATCAAACATTACATTGTTTAAGGAATTAATATTCAAATACCCCACGTTGAAACTATTTTGGCTAAAGGATAACATTCTTAATCTGGATAATATAGGCATTTCCTCTTCTCCCATGTTAACAGGTTTTGTTCTTTTCAGCCAGATATATACTGTCAATGCTAAAGAGATAATTCACTAAGTGCTTTCTCAAGGCCTCTAAGCTTATCTCATTCTTGGAAAGTTGCTTATTTTCTTGTAGGCTTTAGAAAGGACTCTGGTGAGTTCAGGTGACTAGAAAAAAGCAGCAAGCCTAGAGGTATTTGTGGGGTAGTGTGCAGGGCTTTATCAAGGGAATCCATACAACCAGTTGGTATTTAAATGGGGTACATATGAATAGAAAAACAATCAAGTGGTATAATTGCTATATATTAAATTTTATTAACATGATAAGAAGGAATATGAAATCTTAATGACAGAAAATGAGTATGAGTATGTTCCAAATAGCACAAGAATTATTAAACAGTAAATTCTAACCTGAGTAATCTTTGTTCCAGTAATAAATTTCATTGCTGCTATTGTTTCTTCTTCAGAAATAAGGTGTCCATCTAAATGTGTAAGAGTCTTTAATCTGCCAATAACACTCAGCCTCAATGTGGCTGGCTTGGGAAAAATATCAAAAAGTTAATTTTCACAAAATATTACATATGCTATGGCACGTGAGTGTTTCTTTATTCTTTTCCATGTAATTCAAAATTATGCTCTCCTTGTTTGTTGCATATGTCCAAAAATAGAGGCTTAACTTAATTTTTTAAATAATAGCTAGAGTTAAGTTTATTTATAATTAATCTGTTTTGTTTGCAGGTTGATGATTCTACTCTTATGAAAGGGAGAAGTCCCATGAATTTGAAAAGTGGCTGTGGTGAAAAGAGGTAAAAGAACAATTGCAACGACTCCTGTTTATCTAGATCAGCAGTAAGCTAGTGAGCTCCATGTGTAATTCAATATGGATTGTCAACCCCTGACATCCAATTTGGCAACAGGGAGACAGCTGTGCTGTGATCATCCAGGAAGCATGCTTTGGCAAAAGAAAATATTACTCAATTTTACTGAGCTTAAAAGAAGAAATATAGCAATATAAAGTTAGTAACATGGCCAATTTAATAGAACCAACCATTCTTTAGTCTCTTTTAAAATACTGAACACAGTTTTATAAATACCTTTTAGAAGCAGAGGAAGAAAGATTCTTGAAATTATAAACTTGGGGATTATTTAAAATACTTAGAGATACTCTTGAATATTGAAATTATATATTTTATGATGGTAAAAATAATGTCCAAATTTCCTTTTAAAACAGACCATAAGACTTTATAAGGAAGTTTTATGAGGGGAGGTGGTTTCTGGACTTAAAATAGAGAATAATGCAGAATGCAAAAATGTAAACATGTTTCTCAAACACAGATTAGGATATATTATAAGTCAAACTACACTTCCTCATTAGTAGTGTGCTTCTCCCATTGTGTTATGTTATTTTTGGTTGCTGTGCCTCATTGCAGTAGGGCCCTCATTGCAGTAGGAAACTCTCTGGAGGTTTCCAGTTGCTAATGACATTAATCACTCTCTCTTAAAGCAATAACGCTTTTAAACTGTTAGAGGTTACAAAAATCTGTCATGAAATTATAGCCTTTTCTTTATAGTAACATTTGATTCATTTGATTGCCACACTAAATTCAACCTATGAAGGATTTAAAGTCTCGAAAAACAAAGGTAGTTTGCCCATTTCTGGCTATTACTGAGTAATAAAGTTGTGAGAAAAATGACTTTGAAATAAGAGTATTTGCTTTTTCATAAACATGCTTGTTGCATACCTTTTGCCATGGATTGTGTTGAATATTAAGGGTGAGAAGGCTTGTGGTGTGTTTGCATAACACATTTATTTCATCACCAGATTTCTTCAGTTGATTCCAGCTCAAGTCTAAGTGTTTCAGTTTCATCAGACCTCTAAATCCCTCGAGGGTTATCACATGGTTATGGCTTGCATCCAGATATTCAAGGTTATACTGCAACACACACAAAGAAAAGTGTTACTGAGAATCAAGGTTTGTATTTACATAGTTCTTTTCTCTGGTTCTTTAAATACCTCACATACCTTCTTATAATCGGCACAGAAAATCTACACAGTAGTTAAACTGCAATAATGATTCTGACATATGTATTTTCTTAAAGCTAGATATATTTCATTTTAGTAGTTCTCTCCTAATTCACACTTCACTTTTGTGATACAGAACAGCAGTGTTTGTTTTCATGGGAGAGAAGGCAAAACAAACTGGCAAGATAATTTGTCCCCAACAAACAAAATATACTTATTACCTAGGCTTTTGGTTTACACTGTTGAACCCATAGCTTGGTTAAAAAACGTTCATCTTCAGAGGTAGAAATTAAACCTATTAATTTTCTTTTTTAAATGTGCACTGTTTTTAATAAGAATTTGCTAGCCTTAGCAACTTAGAAAGACTCTCAGCAACTTAGCAAGATCCTGTTTCCAAATAAATTGTTTTTTAAAAAAGGGCTGGGGGTGTAGCTCAGAGGTAGCACGCCTCTGGGTTCAATCCCCTGAACCACAAAAATAACAAAAAAAAAAAAAAGGAAAAGGAAAGCATATATAATCCTATTGCTCAGAAAGAACCACTAAAAACATTAAACTTTTTTATTATTTGCACATATATATTTTCCATATAAAACAGATATATAGAATTTTGTATATATTTTTTACAATGCACCTTTCGACATCTTCACACATCATTACATATTCTTAAAAGTTATTTTTATGACTGCATATTATTATAATATGTCAATTATTATAATTGCTTTAAACATCCTGGCAGAGACCTTTATGGCTCTAATTGTTGGTGACACTGCAACATACATCAATGAGCATGATGGCGCTTCAACTGAAACTCTGAAATCTTTTCAGAACTGATCTTTAGGAATAAGATGACTAATTCTAAAGATTTCTGTATTGTTAAGACTCTTGATAAATACTGCCAAATAACGTTCAAGGATGTTTGTACAATATTTTCTTTCAATAGCAGAATATGAGATTGCTGATTTCAAATATTCAACAATCTATGTGCCAGATAAATTGTTTACATTGCTTATTGCCAGCGAAGTCAAACATTTTCCCATGTGTTTACATTAGTCATTTAAAAATTCTTTGTGTTTGTTTTGTCTTTAGCTGTTTATCTACTCAGATCTTACTTATTTGTAAAAAGTCTCTAATACTTTGTTACTTACATTTGTTGCAAATGAAATTTGCTTTTAAGGTATATACTAATTCAGATCCCAAACAATGAAGAGATAAAGAAAACTTGAAGAAGTTATTTTATAATATATTTTTAAATGGAAAATATTACTATAGATTAAAAGTGAACTTGATTTGTCCACAGCTTAATTTAGACAAGTTTTTTAGTTGTCGAACATAGAATTAGTCAGTCCTTTATAATGCATAGTTTGTATTGTTGGAATAGCACTCATTATAATGGTTCAAGTTTCAGGAGTTGAATACACAGATCATCAAAACCTAAAAAACAATTTTTCTGGAAACCAAATAGAATTACTGACTTTTTATCCTTATAAGTAATCATAGTAAAACAAAACGAAAACTAATATTTACTGCCATCATCATTTCTTAAAAGAATATTTGGCAGTAAAAGAAAAAGTATGAAGTGCATGAGCTTAAAAATTTAGAACAGTTTTTAAAATTAAAATTAGTTTTCTTTTTTTTTTTTTGCAGTACCGGGGATTGAACACAGGGGCGTTCTACCTCCGCGCTACACCCCCGGCCCTATTTTTTTTTATATACTTTATTTTGAAACCGGGTCTCACGAAGTTGCGGAGGGCCTCACTAGGTAGAGAGAGAGAGAGACAAGGAGAGAGAGCGCAAGCGCTGAGGCTGGCCGCGAACCCGGATCCTCCGGTCTCTGCCTCCCAAAGTACTGGGATTACAAGCGTGCGCCACCACACCCGGCAAAATTAGTTTAGTTTTCTAAGCATTTAGTTCCTGGCTCCTCTTCTCCCAGTTTGCATCATAGACTGGTGGAAATTTCTCCCACACTTTGGTACTGGCCTGCAGACGAGCAAGTGGTTTGGGAACCACACACCATGAAAAGGTAACTGTCTTTTTTCCTTGAAAAAGGATGGGATCTTCATTTTCATATCATCACGAACTCAGTAAATATTCATGGACTTGTGTTTTCAGGGTTTTTTTTTTTTTTTCGATACCG
>PVJS01016033.1:0-38031 GCA_004027185.1 Glis glis
ATTATCTCTATATGCTTTGAATTGTACTTAATTATTTCTATCTACATCAAGTTTTGGAACTAGAACTGAACATAGTATGAAATTTGCTGGGTATATAATTTATAGTAAATTACATTGTGCTGGGTTGTATTTGAAGTGTTAAGAAATTTTAAGGTGGTTCCAGTAGGATAATTTGGTAAAGAAGCAAGTTCTATAGGATAGGGAGCTAAAAAGAAAAAGAATACACACACACACACACACACACACACACACACCCATGCATGCACACATGCACATACAAGAAGGGTTTCAAAGACATACACAGTCATGTGCCTAGCAAGGGACACAGGGTATCCCTTGGTGGGGGCCAGAGCAAACTCTCCATGGGCAGAGCTGGTTTTGGAAGAGATGGCATTAGGACCAGACTCTCATAGTCCTAACCTACACTTGATGATTGTTGCATATGTGAAATAAGCTAACTGCATTGGAGCAATCTGCTTCTCTACACAGTTAAGCAAGTTGGGGTTGGGAAATCATCAAAACAAGTATGTTTTGAAGAAACTTTATTGATCACCAAAATATTATAAATCCATTTAAATTTGAATTAATCTGGAGGGTTGTTGCCTTTACAAATAGTTCCATGCTGTTATTATAAAATAAGCTATCAAGAAAATAATGATTCAGCATCAGTCATAGGCGATAGCATTCATCCATCTACCATACACCATTGTTAGATGTCCAAAATAGTGAAATGGGTTATATTAGGACAGCTGCTCAAACATCACATGTTTTTATGAGGAAGCCTAGAGAGTTCTGAAGAATCTAGATTAGACTAAAGGATGGATGATCACTATAATGTGCTCCAGATAATTTGAGCTCATTATATATAAACACACATATATGCTATTTTGGGAAGTATCTGGAAATCATTGTCATGGTAAGATGTTAGTCAGCTATTTGGTTATTGGTTATTTCTAGGAAAATAATGGGCCATTTGATGACCTAATAATCTGAGTTTGTTAGGCAGATTTTATGTTTATATGTTTTTGATGCGGATCATTTAGCATATACTTCAGTTACTGGGGGCTTTATGAACTGTTTTGTAAATCTAGAGATAGTTGCTTTGATCTAGATGCGGAATAAAACAAGAACACCTAACTAAATAGCAACTAAATCGACTTTCATCTTTCCTTCAAAGCAAGAAATAAAAATAATCATTGCAAAGTAATGCTTTGCATGTTTCTTAGATTTTGACTTTCTTGATCACCTGAAGTTACTAATGTTAGTTTAACTTGCAAAGCCAATACTTGATAGAACTTCTTTCATGTAAGAGAGACTGAATTGAATAAAATACATTTTTGAATTATACTTTTTGGTAGCTTTCCTTATAATGCTTTTATTCTCACAATATTTACACTTCCATTTTTTACTTTACATACCACATAATCAAAAAGGTCTTACTTAAATGTAGCATCTTAGTCACCAAACATTTATTAAAATCTCCACATCCAGGCCTTATGCCCAATGCTCAGAAGTAAAACTGTAAATCAAGTCAACAAACAAGTTACGCCGACTCCTCTTTTTCCCTCAAGATTCAAAATTGTAATTCTTGGCTCAAAAGAAGCACTTTAGAATGGGTTCCATCAGTGTTAATGGGACTTTTAGAGATGCTTCAGTTAAAAACTTAAATGCATATAGTGAAATCACTAGAAGGTATATATAGGTTCTACTACAGCATTCATTTGTTTTTCTTTTGCACTGTAAGAAAAAAAAAGTCTGTTTCAAATCCTATTTGTCTCTTATCTCTGTTTGTTCAGTTGTTTTTAATATCACATACTGAAAGAATTTCAATAGCAGCTCCACCATGAAGTCATTTGTTATCCTTCAGCAGGCTTTTGCCTACTGAATTGTAAAGTAGTTCTGACTATTTGCATCCTCCAGATGGAGCGGCGTATAAACACTCCCAGATATTTCTGGTAAGTATGAAAAAATATCTTATTTGTCCTTTCTGTGAATAAATAAGAGAATGTCAAATTTTATAGACTAATAAATTTGTATGCCGGCACTGACATTGAATCTCTCATGGCCTGCAATGTCACAGACCCTGAGAAACAATTTTTTTTGTTTGTTTCAAATGAATACTAAGTCAAATAGAAGCTCAATAAAAGCCAGAAATTGATTGCATTGTTTATGTCTGCCCAATATTCTAATTCAGTTGCAATATGCTGTGAGGAAATGCAATTTACATGTTTCCCAGGCTTACTGCTCAACGATCACTCACATATACATGCTTCCCTATGTCAGAGAGAACTCCACTAATGAGTTAAAACGCCCTCTAGCATTCAACTTGTAGCAGCTGCCCCCCAATAGATGTAGTGCTAATTTTTATAATATGCTCTTAGAGATACACACAGGTGGTAGTAAAAAGGCAACTTACATATCTAAATTTTTAAATCTAAAACTTTGAATATGTGAATGTATGTTGCCTTATATGCACACGTATGATAGCCTTGGAAATAGCACACTAGATGGGATAAATTGAATTGCATCAGTTCAAGCAAATTTTTTTTGCACTTTTATGATTTAGGATTAAATTTGTTTCTTATATTTAAATTGATATGCATAATGTGGAGTGTCTCATCTTCATATTCAGTTAAATAATGAACCTCTGCAATATCAGCTGTGATTGACAGTTTAATACTGCTCTTATTCTTGCCAGATCTCATAATACATTTTCTAGTTTCTTTGTAAATTAAATGCACTATGCTCTAAACCGAGTAAAATCATATATTTTACAAAGTAAGCAAGATTAAATAATTTTAGAGATAAATACTCATATTATGCACTGAAAATTTAACTTTGCTTACTTTATACATGTGAGAAAAATAAGTCTTGTGAACAGAAGACAGACTGATCAGAAACCACCCTGGGTTTCTGAAAACTTTTAATCAGTAATACATAATATTTCTTTTCTTTCTTTGGTACTATTTTTTTTTTTTTTTGCAGAACTGAGAATCGAACCCAGGGGCATTCTACCTCTGAGCTACACTCCCAATTCTATTTTTTATTCTTTATTTTGAAACAGGGTCTCACTAGGTTGCGGAGGGCCTCACTAAGTAGCTGAGGCTGGCAGCGAACCCCGGATCCTCTGGTCTCAGCCTCCCAAGTACTGGGATTAAAAGCGTGCGCCACCACACCCAGCTTCTTTGGTACTATTAAAACAAAACTTAGTATTGTATTTGCCAACATTGATTTGATATCTGGAGGATGAATTTCCCTAAACAAGTTTTAGTTGAATGAAAGTAAATTCAAGATTAAACATTTAAAAACAATTTTAATAATGCTTCAGGATGGATTTTATAAGGGTTTGAAAATACAAGTTTTATTTAAGTTACTTACTACCAAGCATAACTTTATGAGTTTTCTCCAATTATAATGTGAAAAAATTTGAAATTCAACTTTGGTATATTATCTTTATTATTATGCATTGTCCACACATACCAAGTTTCCTTGATTTCTTCAAAATTTGGCATCTAAAATTCAAAGGAGTGATATATTTTTTGTTTAAAAGCAGACACAGAAGTAGAAGAAGGTGTGCATGTGTGTATGTGTTAGGTATCTATGACATATGGTACAGTATGGATAGTTCTTTGTACATTTGATTTTTAAACTTAGAAGTTATCTTTTGATACTAAATTCTTTGATTGAAGTTATATGTTTTTTTTTTTTTGCGGTACCGGGGATTGAACCCAGGGGCGTTCTACCTCCGCGCTACACCCCCGGCCCTATTTTTTATACTTTATTTTGAAACCGGGTCTCACGAAGTTGCAGAGGGCCTCACTAAGCAGAGAGAGGGAGACAGGGAGAGAGGGGGAGAGAGAGAGAGAGAGAGAGCTGAGGCTGGCCGCGAATCCTCCGGTGTCTGCCTCCCAAAGTACTGGAACTATAAGCATGTGCCACCACGCCCAGCTGATTGAAGTTATATGTGTATGTACAGATTTCTATGTCTATGTATATATGTCAGTACACAAATGGATGTGTACATGTATATATGTATAAACATACAACACACATAAAAACCACAGGTGTCACCCAGAAATTGGATGCATACTATGTAGACTAACGGAATATATGAATGGGAAAGAACATTAGAGCATCTCTTTTCCAACCTCCTTGTTTTATACATTATCAAATTGACTCTCAGAAAAGTTAAAATGGTAAATCTTAACAAGATCTCACTTCTGAATTCTGACATCTTTCCTCCATATAGTTTCTCTGATTCTGGCATTTCTTATACCAGTGAATGGTTTTGGAAAATTTCAGTGGCCTAAAAAAAATCATCTACCAAAATACAACAGTGGCTACAATACACACGCACACACACACACACACACACACACACACACACACACACATATGTATAACACATTATACATATGCATTATATATTGCATATACATACAATAAGTCTCAAATAGCTCAATAAAAGCCCAAAATTGATTGCATTGTTTATGTCTGCCCAAAATTCTAATTCAGTTGGAATATAGTATAAGGAAATGCAATGTACCTATTTAGCAGGCTTACTTTTCAACAATCACTCACATATACATGCTTCTATATATCAAAGAGATACTATACAAACTATATAAATACTAGTTTAACCAACCTTCACTGAATTCGAGATACCACTGTGTTACTGTATTCAAAAACTAGTTCTAAAAATAAATCCTATTTGAAGCTCCTTTCAGTTATTAAGTCTCCCAAACCTTTATCTTTTGTTTATTGACATGGGCCTCACAGACTTCCTCTCCTTTTGTTCAGCTGTAGTAAATTTGGCATTAAAGGATGATATTCAATCCTTGCTTCCTCTATAGAGTTGCACCAAAGTCAATGAGAATTCTACACAAACATAAAGGATAAACTGTGGCCTTAGAGTGCTCATGTAAGACTGAGTTCAGTGCCTGGTAAGGGGTTGGTGCTAAATTTAACGTTGCAGAAGAGTTTCCAGCTGTTGGCTTGATCTGAAGGAGGAGAGCTGCTTTTATGACTGATGGCTGTCCTCGGGAGAAGGAGGGAAGTGGAGCGAGGCTTCGTCTCTCCAGTCCACGGAGTGCCGCACACATTCCGTGGCACTGATCTGAGAAGGCTCATAACTTTAATGACTTCCTTTATCAGTTGTGATGACTCTGGGATTTGAAAATCCTAAAATCTAGGGTGGGATGAATAGGAATCTGTGTACAAGAGATGCAGAAAATGCTATCATCTAGGAAGATCACTTTAAAAAAAAACTCACACTGTGGGGAAGTCACTCGTGGTTTGTCACTCTAGCTAAAGTAACACAGCTAGACTTTCTTTGCCAGCTGTAGTTAAAGATCTTGGTTTTATGTTTTTTAAAAATGTCATCTCTTCCTTCAATAACTCGTAAGTCCCCTGTCATCTCTTTTTCATGTAAGCACACTGGAGTTTTCCCTTTTGTTTGCTGCTTCTGCATTATTTACTTTGATCCACTGTGAGAAAATCTGAAAGTGTGTTGTCCTAAATGCGAGCATCTCACCAACAAGATGTGAGGCCTTGTAGTTTGCATTGAAGAAAAGGCTCTGTGTGCAGAGGCAGGTTTTGTTCCATCCTCTCTCCCTGGTGGGAGCCTTAATTGCATTTTCCCTCTCTCACAGTGGCTGGCTAAGGAGTGCCTGCCTTCCCTGCTGATGCTGAAGTTTTCAAGCTCTATTACTCTGTGACGGAGAAAATTCCTTGGTCCAGGAAGAAAAGGGTCAGATTTTTTTTAAGTGTTTAAATAAGTATTGTCAATTTACCATGCACGATAAACAAAAAGAAGAAACAATAGAAAAGCTTTTCTTTTCTTCCTGAAATTCTTGTAGAACTTTTATGTAATATGGTTTATGAAATATCAAATTCTAAATAGGACGAAGAGGCTCAGTCCTTGGGGTTGGACACAATAGTAACCAGTAATCAAAAAGTATCATTAGTTTGTATTATTTTTTAGTCATCCTTACATGATTAAAATAAATATTCAAAGGGCTTTATGGAGTTAATATTAAATATTGATATACATGTCATTGTCAGGTTATCAAGATCTAATTTTATTAGCCTCTCTACTTTCTATCATAACTTACTGAACATACAAGAAATACTCTTGCATCATGAGAGTTGAAATGAATATTTTAATTTACTTCTCATCTAACAAAGTTCACTCAACATACCTGGCTTTTAAGCAGAGACTGCTGTGTCCACTTCCACTTTCTATATTTCCCCTCCTGATGGGATGCAAGGCAATAATATCATTGGCTTAACATTTGCGATTTCAAAGTATCTTAAATATGGATGCTGTATTGATCTTCATTCCAACAATGCTTGTTTATTGTTGGAGGCTTAAATGTTTTATGTACATATGCAGAAGCTAATTGTGGCTTTTAAACCCTATGTCTTGTTATTCCAACTGAAATATACTACTCAAGCATAGATTTCATTTCGCAAGGCCTTGTTAGATTCCTGTTGCTTTAATCCTATGTCAGGTTCTCTGGGGCATTTTTAACTTTTCCACTTTTGATCTGTGCTGCTTTCTTGTTCCTTCTCTTTTCTTTAACCTCCTTAGATGCATAGCTGCCCTGTTCCAAGCTGTTGTCCACCAGTGCCTGCCCTTTCTGGGACCCCCGGAATGGTCTAATCTCCGGTACTTGTCTGCTAGTGAGTTGAGAGAGGGACCATGTTTGTCTGAGGATAGCGGAGGGGTTTTGTTCTAAGCAGTTGTGTGAACAGTGCCAAAACAGGTGGTGGGAAGTAGCATGGGCTTGGTTGATGGAGAAGGAAGTGAGGGAGAAAAGAGATGTTAGGATGCCAAATGTGTAAAGAAAAGAAAGATGCTGGGCAGAAAAAGTGAAGATACCTTTCTAGGGGTTTGGATTATAGATTTTAGTTCTGACCGTACCCTCCCATTAGTAATCGCTGGGCCTTTCAGGCTTTGTGCAATGAGCTGAGTCCAGTCAACAGAGTCTTTTCAGCTGTATTGAAAATCAGTGATCCAGCACGTGACGTGAAAACATCGCCTGGATACAAGAGTACACACGGCTTTAAGAACACGTTAACATTATCAGACCGATATGATTGTCATCAAAAATAGCATCAGGAAGCCTGTATTCTGATTTGCTTTCTCCAAACTGGTTAGCAATGTAAAGAGAACCTTCTAAAAACTAAGTGTATGAAGTACATTTGAACACAGGGCGCTTCTTCAGGCTACCTCTAGGATGGTGATTTTAAAAAGTTTTCAGCAATCACATTATGTGTTAATAGGACTTAACTTTTTTCATTAAATGATTAACTAGAAGATGACAGATATACTTACATGATTTTTCCCTCTCTAATTAATGAGAAATAAAATTAAGTTGAATCATATAACAAAAATACAACATGATTGGAGTATACATTTCTTAAGTTTGAAAAGTCAAGAACTAATTGGACAATTAATTTTATGGTTCAGAATATTTATGTCTGTCAAGCTTGAAAATAAGGAACAAATTGTAGTTTTTGAGAGCACAAAGCTCTGTTAGCACATTTTATTTCCCCTGAATTCCATTATATGTGTTTATAAATACTTCTTAGAGTGTCTCCTTCTTCTGTTGGTCATAACTGTACTTATTTCAGCAGGAAGAACTGTCAATAGTATCTACACATTGCTGAGGTTTTAGAACAGAGATCTAGATAATTCGGCAAGTGGCTATTCTATTTACCAGCACATTTTCTTCTGATAGAAATTCTTTACAATGAAGACTGGGGAACCTGATTATATTTTTAAATAGGTCAAGAAATGGATCAGAAAATCTGCAGGGGATTTATCTCTGTTTCTAGTACTTCATAATGACAAAACTTTCCTTGGCTAATGAGCATGTCTAGATGAATTGTAATATATAAAGAAAAGGGTAGAAGAGGGCAGTGGACTTCTAAGAGAATTGGAATAATTGCAGTGATTGAACTCAAAAGATTGGAAATAGTTTGAAGGGTATAAAAATGATAGATAGGTCCCAGTTTGTTAACCCAAACACACTGTTTTCTTCTATGAGTTGGATAAATTACATGAACATAAAGGTAAATAGGCCATTTGTGTACCAATTCAGAACTAATAAAATAAAGTTTCCTATAAAACTCAGGCCTTAAAATTTCCTACCCTCTTTTTCTTACATGAATACCATATTCATTCTATCCTTATTCTAGTTCTACATTTAAGCATTTATAGATTTTCTATATATTCGCTCACTGACAGTTTATTGAGCACCTATAAGGGAAAAACAAAAGTTCTAGTCAAAAGATATCTTAAAATACTGCAAATGTATGTCTACCTAAAATAAATTATTTTTTCAAGTACTTTATAATACTTCTACAAATCCATATATTGTGGTATATTATGTATCACTTTCAGAATAAAAATTCAAATTCACTCTACTGTCTCCATTTCCTGTAAAGGTGGCAGCCTCTCTGTTGTCTTTAATAAGTTTTTACTTTCATGCTAAAACATCTGTTACCCTTGGATTATAGTATTTTACCTGGGTGAATACATCCATCTTCCAGCTTGAGAGCCAATCTGTGTTACTGAGTAAATCCAGAAGAGTTTTCATTTTCATGCCTCTTAAAAGTGAAAAAAGTTACCCATAAAGACAACCTAGCCGGGCGTGGTGGCGCACGCTTGTAATCCCAGTACTTGGGAGACTGAGACCAAAAGATCTGCGTTCACAGCCAACCTCAGCTACTCAGTGAGGCCCTCCGCAACTTAGTGAGACCCTGTTTCAAAATAAAGAATAATAAAAAAAATAAGACTGGGGGTGTAGCTCAGAGGTAGATTGCCCCAAGGTTCAATCCCCAGTACTGCAAAAAAAAAAAAAAAGACAACCTAAACTATGTTATATCTTTCCTTCATATTTTCTTCCACCCATTCTTTAAATACCAGCTCCAGTGACAACTTGTGAAACCTTCTTTGCCCCATTACTCTGAGCAAGAATTAAGTCTACTGTAGAAAATGATTCAAATTTGAATTACCTCTATTCCCACTCTCCCTTATAAACTCTGTAACCATCCATTCTCCTGTGCCCTTTCTACCACAGGCTGTGTTCCTGGGGGCAGGTACCCTTTGCTATCATCTCTGGATTCTGGTTATTGGGTGCAATATCTGAGCAGTAAGGTCAGGAGATAGTTTTTGCATAAACGCAAGCCTCCTATAATTTCACTGTTTGCTCTTCTGTAGGCGTATTTAACATACCTTTTCTAAGACTTCAGTTGTAAATTTAGGTTCAGAATGAGAGCAGAAGTTGATGGTGGCCGGGCATGGTGGTGCACACTTGTAATCCCAGCACTTGGGAGGCTGAAACAGGAGGATCGCAGGTTCGCAGCCAGCCTCAGCTACTTAGTGAGGCCCTCTGTGACTTAGTGAGACCCTGTTTCAAAATAAAGAATAAAAAATAGGGCTGGGGTGTACCTCGGAGGTAGACTGCCCCTGGGTTCCGTCCCTAGTTCTGCAAAAAAAAAAAAAAGTTGATGGTGATTAGTAGTTTGCATTATTTTTTGTTTGAATGTTAGACCTAAGTATCTTTTAATATCTTGTCCTCATCTTTCTGGTGATTTATCATAATTTCTTTCTGTGTGAAGATGTGTACACGTATGTGTGTGTGTGTGTGTGTGTGTGTGTGTGTGTGTGTGTGAAGCCACTGATTTGTCCTCTGAAGCAACACCTTCGTTATCTTTACTGTTACCTTTCACCTTCAGTGCCAATCTCTTATTATTGATTCTTCATGTGGTAATGGCTTGAGGGATTTTTCAGGAAGGTTTTGTTTTATTTGGTCTTGCTTTGTTTTGTTTTGACTGTGGGAGAAGTCCTCTTACTCGGAAGAAATTAGATAAAATAATTTCATCTTTGGTTAACCAACCACTATCCTCCCACCCTACTCTTGGACTAGCCTGCAATAACACAGGTTCTTATACTATCTGAATTTCAAACATATATAATGGCCAAGATAAATCTCTTACTCTTTGATTTCCTAAGATGTTTAGGTATGAAAATGAAGCTAAGAAATTCAATTTAGTTAGCACACATTGGTTCACTGCCTACCAGATAAGACACTGAGAGGGAAACAGGATGAAACTAAATAACCAAGACAGCCTCCTATGCAGTGACTTTTTATGGGAGACTTTTAAATATATTAGAAAGTTTAATACAAGATAATACTTGTTACAAATTTTACCAATATCACAAGTAATTAGGCACTGAGATAATTAGTAGGATAAGAAAATAAATATTCATTTTCCAATGAATTGATGTCTAAGACGGGTTTTGTTTTTTTTGTTTTGTTTTGTTTTGTTTTTTGCGGTACCGGGGATTGAACCCAGGGGTGTTCTACCTCCGCGCTACGCCCCTGGCTCTATTTTTTTTATACTTTATTTTGAAACCGGGTCTCTCAAAGTTGCGGAGGGCCTCACTAAGGAGAGAGAGAGAGAGAGAGAGAGAGAGAGAGAGAGAGAGAGAGAGAGAGGGAGAGAGAGAGAGAGAGAGAGAGAGAGAGAGAGAGAGGTGAAGCTGGCCGCGAACCCGGATCCTCCGGTCTCCGCTTCCCAAAGTACTGGGATTACAAGCGTGCGCCACCACGCCCGGCTCAGGTTTTGAAAAAATAGGAGGATATGGCATGGGTGGAATGTGTCCATTTTGCCTGAAATTTAAGAATGTGATGACGCAATAGTTAACAGGTTGGGGACACATTTTGTGGAGCCAGCACAGTCTGGTTGAGAAATCAGTACTTATGTGGTGAAGCACGGTGGTGCCATGGAAGCTTTCTGAAGATGGTGTGATCTGATCCAGTTTAACAGAGTTTAAACATATATGAAGGTTCATTAATCTTTTGTATAGTCTGTATCAGAAAGCAGAAATAAAGAAAAGCTGTAATAAACTGAAGTTACCAACTTGTGTCTCATAGACACGTTTGGTTCAGTCCAGACAGATTTTTCAACCATGTGAATAATTAGGCATCAAATTTACAATGGAGATGTCAAAGAAAAAAAAAATCCTGATTCTTACATCTTGTAAAAATCCTGAGGATCTGGCCCCTGTGATGGCATGGAAACCATCATCTAGAGGTGAGTAGTGGCTGCCTCCTTCCCATGGACCTCTGTACAGGGCCACAGTGGTCTCGCAGAGTCTGTCTGCTCGTGCCCTGCTCCTGGCATTCACAGCTCTAACTATAATCTAAGAAGTGAAACTGAAGATGTAGTCAAAGTTTCAAACTTATGATACCCAAATCCTAGAAAATAGCAGTTATGATAGAACTCTGAAAGTATATTCACTGGTTACATAGAAAGCAATTTCATGGTTAGTTTTTATAAACTATACCTATTCTTACATTATTCTATATCATTAACTTGAAGATTAGGTTTCAATGATTATTCTTAGCAATATTTTAAAAATATATTTTACTATTGAGGGAGTAAACCAGCAAAGCAAAACAAAACAAAAAAGACAGTAAAGAGAGTGATTTCACTTAAGTAATTTCTTTAGAGAAGGAAGACTAAGAGTAGGGGAAGTGGAAAAGGGGATTTTTTTTCAACAAGAAAAAATTTCAATAAATAAATTTAGAGTGTTACCCGCATTTTAACATTGATATATGATTGTATCTACTTGTAGTTAATTTTCAATATGTGATATTCTGTATCCCATACCTTATTATTTGTAATGCCCTCTATTTTATTTATGTTATGTTTTATATCAGTGATACAATAATATATTTAATCTAAATATGTGCTTTAGAATCATCTGAAATGTAAATGATAGTGTCAACTCAAAAATGTGTTGAGAGATATTAAATCTTTTGATTGATTAGAAATAAAACAATGTAAATGTCATATAAACTAGTATATCACAAGAAGAAACCATGTAGCCTTGCTCAGCCTGCTCAGTTCCCCAGCCTTACCAGCTCCTTCTGACTTTTAGGTCTTTGTGTTTTCTATGTATGTGTATTATCTGGAAGTCTCCCTCCTCCTTCCTCTTGCTGGTCTAATTCCTATTCAGGTCACAGTTTAGCTATCAAAACCTCCATTCATCTTTCCCTGACTTTTCTCCCCCAGGCTGGGTTAAGAATAAAGTATGGAATGTTTTATGATTTACAGAGCCTTTAACATACACCATCCCATTTGATCTTCACAATCCTCATCCATTCATTTGCTCATTCACAGAACACCATAGAACCCGTGCGAAGCGCCTGCTGTGTGCCAGGCACTGACACGGAGGTCGGCTGGGCATCCAGGCATACAGTAGAGTTCTTCTCAGGTGACTCACAATGTAGTAGGGAAATCAGTCTGTGTAACTCTTTGTGATGTGCAAAACTTGAGATGTGCACAAGTAGAAACACAAAAGAGATAGATGTAATTGAGAAGAGTTGGCCAGTGATGGGAAAGAGAGACAGGGGAACATTTTTGCTGAATTTTGAAGACATGGAGGAAGTTATTTGGGAATAGGTGGGAAAGGGGGAGAGAGCATGGAAAAACAAGTACCTCTGTGACTCCATGAAATATAACTATTTTGGTTTTATTTTCACCAATTGAGCTTGTAAATGGTCCAGGTCATATGCACAGCACCCTGTAAAGATTACTGCATTTATCTTATACAGTGACTCAGTAAAGTAGTTACTTTTTATAGATGAAGGGTTTGAGGTCCAGAGAAGTTAATGTGCTTTTCTCAAAGTATATTTTGCCTTGTCTTTTCTTCTATCCTGTTTTCTAAATTATGATGTTAAAATTGCATAGTCATTCTTTTCTGAATAACTGGGAATGAGTGAAGTCAAATTTTCTTCTAAAATCAAAAGTCAAACTATTAAAATACTGTCTCTTAGTTTTGTTTGTTTTAAAAATGTAAACATTTAGATCTTTGTTTTATGTTAAATTCTTATATTTTCAGCATATCTATCCTCAAAGAAAGTTTGACTTAGCTATGACAGAAGAAAAGGCATCAAAGCTAAATTTTGTAAAATGACATCTAAACCTGTTGAAAGATCAGAGCGGTTTCCTTTCCCAGCTCTGTTTATGTAAAGTGCTAAAATGAAAATATTATACAAAACTCCAACTTTCTGGTGTCAGCCTTGTTTTTAGTAATTATCTGATAGGTGCTGGCCACATAAGACCAGTGTTCTTCCTAGGATAACAATCCTGTGGAGGATAGTAGAGTAATGTATTGTTTCCAAGTTCTGTTTTTTGGGAATGTTTTTAAAGTGAACTTGGTAAACAAGCATTTCTGGAAGGATCTTACTATGCATTTTAAATGATGTGTTAAAATATATGATTTCTACATAAATTAGCAGAAGAAAAGTTGTAGTTTACTTTTTGCTTTTACTTTTACTCTAAGAAGAAATTTTTATTATAAGTATGTTTTTATTATAAAGAAAACACCAGTTATGTGTTTTGCAAACTAGGCTTTTCACAAGATTTTTCAATTTAAAATTTTCTTAAGAGTGGAGGCATTTGGTCATTATAAAGCTATAAACCATAGAAAGTTAATTAAAGAACTACTCAGTGCTCTCATTGGTCACTGAGGAGGAATTTGAAAACATAAATCATGGAGTTTATTCCTTTAGCATTTGCTCTATGGTCAAAGGAAAAGATCAGTAAAATATGTATCTTAAAATAATTAATCACATTTGTGTAATATAAGAATCAAAGTATCAAAAAATTAGAAAGTGAATTAATTATCAGAAATCTGGCTTTTATTACTATGAATATTGCTAGCTGAGTTATCTAATCTGTTGGCACACAGGGGCCTCATTTGTAAATTGAGAAGATTAACAAGCTGATTTATAAGGTCCTGTTCAATTCTAAAAGTTTTATTTTATAATTCTTTAATTTAATATTTCACATATAAGGAAAACCAGTGTGGAGAACAATGCGGCTATTACATTCAAATATTTAAAATTTTAAATGCCCAGTAGAGCTCAGTAAGTTTTCTGTAAGTTGTCCAGAAATGAAAAAAAATGGGAAAAATATAGTTTAATTTTTATTTTTAAAATGGTGGATATGTATATATATATATATATATATATAGATAGATAGATAGATAGATGTAGTCATTCTGCCAGTATGATTGTGTTGAGAGGCGCTCAAATTGCTAGAAGCGAACTTGGCTATTACAATTGAGACCACTGCTTTTCTTACTCACTCACACTTTTCTAAGAGGGAAAATAATACTAAGTTCAATTAGCATCTATAAAGTACCATGAACCATTTAAAATTTTTGTCTATTGAAAATTCATAATTACTCTATGATATAGACAGTATTATTACCATTTCAACCAATGAGGACATGAGCCTCGTTGTTCAGGTTACTAAACAGCATGTTGGAGACTGGCTGCAAGTCATGAACCCTGGTTGCCTTTGGAGTTCATGTCTCTTCACTACACCATGGCCCTCTCACTGTCCCCTGAGATCCCAATGGAAGGAACACTCCTGAAAATAACAAGGCGACTGTTGTAAGCCAAGGGTGCAAGATGGTGAAATGGGATGGATAACAGGAGTTATGGAAAGCTGAGAGAAAAGATGGCTTAATACTGGGTGACAGTTAAGATAGAAAAATAACATGGGGGCTTGGAGAGCTGTACGGATGCTTAAAGCTCAGATGTTGGCATCATAAGTTTGGGACTTTGAGACAGGGTTAGGGTGGAAAGTGGTGAAGAAAGAACAAATAACAAGTTGTACAGATCAGGCCAGATGATAAGTCATTTATCTGGAGGTGAAAAAAAAGAGGACTGAAAAATGTTACTAATGAGTGACAAAGTAAAAACAAGAGGGTTTCTTTGGGGTAGAAGGGATAAGAAGTTTTTGATCTGGGTAGATTGCATTCCAACATACTTCTTGTTCAGAAATGAAATACTATGTAAGAATGTACTCTCAAAAAGCCAAAAGACAGTTGTACAAAGGTAGCTTCACATAATTTTATGAATGATACATTTTCTTTTTTGTGTGTGTGATACTGGGATTGAACCCGGGGCATTCTACCTCTGAGCTACACCCCCAGCCCTATTTTTTTATTCTTTATTTTGAAACAGGGTGTCACTAAGTTGTGGAGGGCCTCATTAAGTAGCTGAGGCTGGCTGCGAACCTGTGACCCTCCTGTCTCAGCCTCCCAAGTACTGGGATTACAAGTGTGTGCCACCACGCCCAGCTTGAATGATACATTTTCAATGAAAGTAAATGATCCAAGATTCTAGGACTTTAACTACTATTATGACTCCACTTTTTATTGCTTATTACAGCATCACCCAAACTATAAATACCAAATTAACATTAACCAATCTAATTCTTTATTAATTAATGTTAATAAAAATATTGCATTAAGATAACACTCAAAGTTGTAATGCCACACTATTTTTTCCTTAGGTTATTTCCCATATTAAACTGAATTATATATTAGGGTTATATGTAAAAAAAAAATGGTGGTGTTGACTCTTTATTCTATAATCTGACCTTTCTAAAACCTGAAAGTCAAAAGTTTATCTTGAATATATCCTAAAACTAACAGTAAAAAGTGGCCTCATGATGGTGCTGCCAACCCTGATTGTGAAACATTTTACTATGAACTATTTCCCTTAGAGACTCTGCCCATTAAAATATTTCTGCTAAAATTTGTAGTGGAATAGTGACTTTGAGAAATACACAGGAAGGAAGGAAATGTTTGGTTAAATTACTGCTTAATTATTCCAAAGCGGGAGTGACTGGCTTTGTTTTGCTTCTCTTACTGAATAACTTTTGATGCAATCAAACTGAAAAGTCAGGAAATTAACTTTTATGGAAATTGAGTCATGCATTAAATGCATTTCCAATTCTGATACTGTTTATTTAGTAACCAGTAAAACTGAACTGAGTTGTGCTATGAATTGAAAGATCCTGACTTTAAATAAGCAATTCTGATTTCTTGATGACTCCTTCGTTGGCAGGCAAGCAACCTCTAGGAGGTTTTTATTGGTATACTGTTCTTTAAAATTTAAAAAAAACTCATGTTTCTGCTAATATAATGTTGAGTTTTAGTTAAGTTTGCCTGTAACACCAAAAATTTTAAATTTGGTTCTATTTACTACTGTCTTACCTTTATTTTTTTCCTCCTCTGTGAGTGGTCTTCAAATAACCTTAAATACACAGAGGGAAGTCTGTGACAATTATGCTCAATTCAGACTTCATATTTCACAACTATGCTACAAATAAATATGAAAGAAGTAACTATAGTTAATGAATGTGTGTCTTTGTATGATTATGCATGAGTTATACATGCATCTGTATTTATTTGTAGAGACAGAACTTTTAAACCAAATGCAAAGATATGAATCCTTTTCATGATTATACTGAGATTGCAAAAAGTGAAGTGGACATGCTACTTTATTTATTTATTTATTTATTTTTGCGGTACCGGGGATTGAACGCAGGGGCATTCTACCTCCGCGCTACACCCCTGGCCCTATTTTTTATACTTTATTTTGAGACCGGGTCTCACGAAGTTGCGGATGGCCTCACTAAGGAGAGAGAGAGAGAGAGAGTGACAGGGAGAGAGAGAGAGAGAGAGAGAGAGAGAGAGAGAGAGCGCTGAGGCTGACCATGAACCCGGATCCTCCGGTCTCCGCCTCCCAAAGTACTGGGATTACAAGCGTGCGCCACCACGCCTGGCTTGGACATGCTACTTTATTTTCAAAATTCCTTTCCCAGGCCTAAAATTATCTGGATTGCTTGTATGGACCTAGTACTATGATTCATGTAGTTATCTGTCCATTTTCTTCAGGCTGTTAGTTTCCAGTAGTATTTTGCAGGATCTTTCTGTTCTATCTTTTAATGAGAGTGATGGAACCGATCCCACATTGCTCTTGTCCTAATGATGCATTTGTAAAGATGTAGAAGATATAGTGATTTTCCTAACTGTGGCCTATGCTGAGGATCACGTTTAGTTTCATAGAAAGTTAAAGTGACCCATTTTGTCCCTGACTGTAATCATGTCTTAGGGTCTACTGAAGAACAGTTGGATTTGGTAGAGGATGTAGTGCTTTTCAAGAGCATAAAAGGATGGGTGCCTAGAAAGACTGTTCTAGAACGGACAGCATCCTGAACTAATGCAAAGAATACAGTAACTTTGGAGTTACATTAATCCAGGAATGGGTCAAAAGTTACTTAACTTTTAATTTAATTTTCACAGTTACAGATGTAAATAATGTCTTCTTCAGAGAGTTGGTGTCTGAACAACATGAATAATATATTTTATCATATAGTATGTGCTCAAGAGATGTTTGTTTCTTCGGACTGGATGTCATTGTATTTCTTTTCCCCTCCCTCCCTCCCTCCCTTCCTCCCTCCCTCCCTCCCTCCCTCCCTTCCTTCCTTCCTTCCTTCCTTCCTTCCTTCCTTCCTTCTTTCTTTCTTGATGCCCTACCACTGAACTTACATCCCCAGCCCTTTTTATTTAAGGTATTTTATTTTTATTTTGAGATAGGTTCTCACTAAGTTGCTCTGGCAGGTCTCAAACTCTTAAATCTTCCTGCCTCACCCTCCAGAGTACCTGTGGTTACTGGTGGGACCCACCATTGCCTAGCTCTGCACATGTTTTCTATCAAGGTGGAATGGTAGAACTTCATCACTTCTACCCTGACCCATGAGCCTGAAGATGAAGGGGTCATTCTTATTCAAAGAGCACTTCCACTTATATTGTCCAGTGTTCTTGCATATTTATAATAGAAACCCTCCATGCTAAGAAATAGAGACAAAACCAGATTACTGTGTGATGCATAAAATATGGGAATTATTTTGGCAATGTAGTTACTACCTTAAAAGGTAATTGCTTGCTTGATTTTTCATCTGTTTTTAGACTAGAGTGTTAGCACTACATTTGATGTATATATTCTAATTATGTATACCAATCTATAGTTCAACAGTGCTGCAAGTCTCACTGATTAGTATGAACATCAGAAAATATGATTTTCCTCCAGGGTAATGTTAACCTAGGGAGCCACATCACTGACTATCATTTTGAAAAATTGTTTATTAAAAACATTTGTTTGACATCAGAGCCTTGCATTCTTTTTTGGGGGGTGTTTTTTGGGGAAGAGCAAACAATAGAGTGACTCGAGTTTATGCCATTACTCTATTTATAGGAAGTAAAATTAAATCCCTAAAGATTGATGTGCACAGTTTGTGAACAAATGCAAAACAACAACCTTTATAAAGATTATTTGTATGCTATTTCCACTGGTTTACTCCAAAGATATATTCTCAATGATAATAAAGTAATAAAAGATTGTTTTCACAGCTGTTTGTCTTTGATTACATATTTCTTTGAAGTACTGTAATAAGACAGACTTTGAACCTGGAAAGAGATCAAATAATGAATTGTTCTGCTTTGTGAAGCTTAAGAAGGGATTTTATTGTCGAAACATATAGTGCGACATATTTTTTCTTCTAACAGTTAAATAATGGTTGAAAGTACTATGAGATCATTACAGATGGACTAGATTAAAGGGCTTGGGGCCAAGTGTGAGTGATCCTTACCAAAAAATTGGTGCTTCAGTTTAAAAAGCCAGGTTTTATAATTTTTAAATATTTCATTTTGGTTTAGTTTTGAGTTAAAGTACAATATTATAGTGATGTTAGAATATACCCTCATACTAAACGATACTTATGTACAAAGACAGTACAAAATTTTAAGTTCCTACATCTAAGAGACATATTCTAAACTTCAGGTTTAGGCAGATTAGATTAAGATCATTCTGTAATTTAAACTAAAAGTCATTAGATAAAAGAATATTAACAAACATCATATAGTTTTTCTTTTAGTTAAAATAGCAACAGCAAAAAGTTCAAGTGTAACATTATTAATAGGTTTTCAGATGTTGCACATTAATATAGTTGTAACTATTGTTATCTCCGCCTAATTTTTCTCTAAGAATTACTTAGTATCTATGGATCAACAGACTTGTAGTGAGTATTATAAAAAATAATAGAATTAGGCGTAATCTTTGTAGCACTTTGTTTTGGTTCCATCTAGGCTGTAAGTACTGTATAATATGATTAGAAAGCATCAAATAGTAATAGGGGAGCTATTTCAGTATGACATATTTTGTTTCTAAAGTTCTGTTGAAACAAAAGACTGCTTTCATAAATACTTAGAAGTCTGTGACCATGTATTTTAGACAGAAAGAATAACATTTTTGTGCATATTTTCAGATTTCATTTACTCAGTACACTATTTTTCCAAATTAGTTTTTGTTGTATTTAGAGGAAACTTTTTTCTTTATTTTAGATATAAACCTTTCAAATGATCATTTTCATGGAAACACTAGACAAAGGAATATTATAACTTTAGAGATTTTTATGATGAAGGTGTGTTTAAGAGATGTCACTTTGATATTTTTACATTATGTCCTACATTTGTCAGCTAAAACCAGGATATTGCCTCAATGAGAAAAAGCATGTTCTGCACTTGTCAAAAGGCAGTAAGTAATGATTAAAATAGCAGTGTGAAACGCTAGGAGATTAAAGTGATGCTAATGATAAGTGAGAGAAGAAAAGGGCAAGCTATATTTTAATCCCTGAGAGAATGGTTAATGACTTCTATTGCCTGAGATTAAACTAAACCTGTCTCATCAGCTTTTTCTGCCTGGTGAAAAAAAAGCTCTCTGCACTTTAATTTATTAAAGTCTTTTAAGGAAGCACATTGATCTACAGAGGTTAAACTTTTAAAAATTGTGCAAAATACACACAAATGCTTTAACAAAAGTGTGATTTTGTTGCTTTTAGGCATGCTCACAGATTTATAAAGAAACCATTGTCTATGCCTTAGTATGCTTAATTAAGGAATATTAATTACTTAAACTACAAGGCTTGTTCCCTTTAAAAACCAGAACATATTCATATTACCGTGTAGGCCAGGTCCTCTATACTGTAGAGGATATCCGTCCATATGAAAAGATTATTAGTCACCTCATGGTGTGTTCAGAACAATGCACACACTGGTCAGAAATAATAATTATTTTATTTTAAAAACCATAGTAAATTGTAATCTGTAGATAGGTTGATTTGCCATTTACTTTGGATAACCTGTTATTGCTAATTTCAATGTTTGATGACTCACTTGGTCTTTTAATTCAAGCACGATTATTTTCATCCTTTACCCATCTTCAAACATGAAGATAATGTCTAACTTTATGCAACTAACATTTACCTTTATAAGTGGTAAATACACTTACCATTTACCTTTGTTTACCTTTTCCTAGTGGGATAAAGTGCGTGCCTCTGTGTGTGTGTGTGTGTGTGTGTGTGTGTGTTGTGTGTTGTGTGTGTGTGTTTAATCATATAGAACTAGGAAGATGGAAAATTGTAAGACTTTTACTCAAATGTTTTCTATGTATTTGAGGACCATATTCAAACTATTTAATTCTCCACCACTTTATCTTAATTGTGTTAGGCAATCAATCATAAACAGGCTGATCTTCACAAACTCAGGTCAACAGCTTACTGATTCATTCTAACAAAGGAAAAGTTATTTCTATTTTCAAAATGGCATACTCTTTCTAGTGTTCTGTAAATATTACTCTGGCTTAAAAGTTACTGATTTTTTTTTCAAAAGTCAATATAAGGATACTTAAATTGATATACTGAACTACATTTTTACCCAAATGACTATTAATGCAATTATTTCATATCAGGGATGTGTCTAAACTTAGAAGAAACTTATCATTTGGTCACTCTGGGCAAGATTTTTTGAAGGTTTTTTTTGTTTTGGTTCTTTTTGTTTTTTGTTTTGCTTTCGGTGATGAACATGTTCTTTATACTCCTGTTGTTAATATTCTTTATCCTTAAGGTTACAATTCTTTCTACTGAATACACCAAAAACTATAAGGAAAATCTTTTCTAAAATATTATTATCCAAGATATTTTCAAAACTGTATTTCCTACCTAACTTTTTAGACAAGGGAGTTTAAACTCAATGCATTCTTTGATGTTAATGAAACACCAGTTTTCTGAAGGCCATGTAGCCCTAATGAGCAGCTTCTTATAAAAGAACATTTAATCAAGGTTTATTTTTAACTTGTTTAAACAGATCTAATAGTTTGTGCTGATTTCATTTCAGTATAATAATTGCTAGCAATCCTATTAGTAAGTTCTAGTACAGGGAAGTTAACACAAATTCCATTCTAATGAGAATAGTGTTAAAGCAAAAATTATGTAGTCAAGGAAATATCCATATTATATTGAAGGGACAGAAGCACCTGGCTATGCTGTCTATAGTTTGGTTTCTGTAACTCTGAGTTCTGAGAATATATGCATGCAATTTACTAGTTTTATTTAATACAGTCATATTGCCCTGAAGAGAGAAAAAATTAATAACAACACTAACTTTGGGGGAACGTTTTGACAGAATGCATTACATTTCTTACCCAAGCACATTTTGATATAGACATTTTTCTTAAAAATAAAGCCTGTTATGTAACTTGCTTAAAATTTGTACCTACAGCACGCATTAAAATTAATCAAGGTTTTGTCATGTACCTCAGTGGTAGAGTACATGCTTAGCATGCACGAGGCCCAAGGTTCAATCCCCAGCAATCTACCCCCCAAAATATTAATCCATTGTTTAATGCCTTCCTTCTTTTTTACTTGAGTTTCAGATCAGAGAAAATGAAATGTTACTAGATTATGAGACAAATAAATTGTATAATTGATAGAATTAAAGGATGGTTTAAGGCTAGCTGAAAAATTGCAAGTAATTTCAGCTGGTATTGCATAATAGGATAATTTTTAAAAGAGATGGCAAAATAGTCTGATTATGAACCAAATGTTTTAAATACGATTAACTTGCTATTAGAGTTGGCTTAAAATAACATTGTGATACTTTAGGCTGTTCAGGGAATGTGGAATTTTCATTTCATTCAAGAATGAAGACAACAAAAGCCAGAAATAAGACACTTTCATAGTGAAAATGTAAGAAGGCAAAGATTTCAGGCCCCATAATGAAAGTGAATATCTGCTAAGTTCAGGTTATAATCTTTTAAACTTTTTATTACTTAATATGACACAGTGACATTTAAAATATGGAGAAATTGAAGATAAATAATCTGGAGTGAATGGCAGAATTGATTTAAAATTTTAAAGCTGTACTAAAAGTATTCTAATGCACTGAAGGGCATTTGTAAGTTATACATTGTTTATAGGTTTCTGATTAGAATCCCAAAGCATAATGTATTATAGCTTGCCTCTCCCATGAGAAAGAAAGAATACTGTCTGTGGAAAATAGTGGATAGTAAAATTTAGCCTCTTTTCTCATGTAAATCATCTGCTTTTTGTGAAATGTCTTTATGCATAGGATCATGTCACCTATTATTATTTTCAATCAATAACTGATATATTTGGTGTTCTGGAAGACTTTTTCCTGAAGATTATCATTTATTGCTCCAAAAAAGTAAAAAGTAGACTAATGCTGTGAGAACTGTGATTTTTATACCTTTAATATAGGGAATAATTTTTCACAAGAGTATGAAAATCATGGTGTGCTGATAACTTAGTAACTTTAAAGTAACTTTGACTATATTTAGTTTTTAAAAAAGTATTTGACTTACACTCAATAGTTTTCATAAAAAATGACCTTTATAAAGTATATACCAAAATCAAATGAGGTGCTTGATATGAATCAACAATATAGATTCATTGGACTCATTTTATATATATTAAATTTCATACTCTAAAGGTGGAGCCTAAAAATTCGTAGTTCTAAGAAGTTCCATAGGTGTGTCTATTGCTTACATAAGTTTAAGTTTACTATTTTAAAGAGCGTAAACATTTTATGGGCAAAATGGGCAAGACTCATTTTTAGCACTTTGTACCTAGTAAAATGAACGTAGGAGTAATATTAAGATACTTTGTATAGAGTTTTTACATCAAATCTTTAAAGCAGGACAAAACCTTCAGATAGACCTTTCTGACTTTAAATATGATGTTCGTATGGGACATATATATCAAATTTAGCATATCTTTCACTGACATGATATACTCAAATGAATTATGTCATCTGGCTCAAGTTCTAGTCCATCTTAACTGCAAACAAACTCACACTATTTGTATTGAATGCTTAGACACATTGCATTCTGAATACTAAGTTAGAATGTATTTACAAATCCTAAAGAACCATAATGTTTAATGAACAGGTTGTCATAGAAACTAATTAACTTTTATTCCTATGTCAAGATAAAGTAGTATAATACAGATGAAAATTGTAGCAAAGGAATTATAGTATCAAAACTAAGGGGAAAAAAGCTCTAACACTCAGAAAATGTGCAATCAAAATGTGTGGTATCAAATAACTCAGTAGTGGATTGTTCTTAATTCCACAAATTATGACATTACAGACTGTCTAGATAGAGTTCACATTTTCCTTGAGTTGTTGGAACAATTTAAAAGGAATTTGGCTAACAACAGTAGTATAACATCTATCAAGCAATGCCAGGAAAGGTTTTCAGCTTGAAGATTATTCCACATTTTATTCTAGCTGCCTTATTTTGCTCTGAAATTGCCTGTCTTTTTTGAGTTAGAAAAGAAAAAAAATGACATCAGTATAGCTTACTTATTGTGCTCAAGACCATAGAACTGTAAATACAACGCTTTAAAAAGTGAATAAGCTATAACCATAAACATCTTACTTTCTTGAGGGGAAATACTATACACTTTACATCTTTTCCAATCACATTTATTGAATATTTTTTCATTTTAGGAAAAGCTATATGTAAGAATGAAGGATGAATTTCTCATTACATCAAGGCATATCCCAAATATTCCTACCTTCATGGAGCTTCTCCCTGGCCTGGTCATTAAGGAAATAGACTTTCATGCGTGGGTGTGTGGTGCTAGGAATGGAACCCAGGGCCTTGTGAATGCTTAGCATGTATTCTATCACCAGTTGCACCCCAGCCCCTAACCATCCTTTTTGTAGCCTTTTGCTCATTCCAAAAAGAGAGGATAGAAAGGAGGAAATCTAAAAGCCACTTTTGTTTTCACTATGGCATATCTTATTTCAAAGAGAGTGAAGATGAAGATAGCTAATGATTCAAACTGTTAAAAGTGGTCCAACGCCAATGTTTGCTTCATTAGGATTTTGGAGGCAATCATGGGGTTTATATTATTGAAATTATTTTGAGGAGAATATATTTAACATTCGGAAATCCTAATTATGATAACCCATAATAAAACTAATAGTAATAATAACAGGAATTTATAGAATTAAATATATAAAAATTTAACTTATTAAAAATGCTTAACTGTGTCTATGAG
The DNA here is from genome assembly GCA_004027185.1 of Glis glis. Lineage (NCBI taxonomy): Eukaryota > Metazoa > Chordata > Mammalia > Rodentia > Gliridae > Glis > Glis glis. The sequence continues at coordinate 24,307 of PVJS01016033.1, forward strand.
GTTAAATCATTTTATTGCAAGGTATCACTTACCCACTGTGCTTGTATTGTCCTTAACTTTACAAATAAAAAGCCCATATTCTTCTTATCCCACTGAAACTTACACAGAAGAAAAAGTGTTAAAGGGCTAGGAAAATATTATTTCATCATTCCTGTTCCATTAGAATTCACTTGGGTGGCTGAGAAAATGGTTTATGGATTAGAGAGAGAAGAACAAGCTAAAACATTTCATACCTTCATCTCTGATAAATTCCCCAAACTCATTCTTTGCATCTGAGCCATAAATAACAACCATGCTTTTTGCTAAAAAGAGCTTTTTTCCTACACCAGGTCTTTTGTCTTGGAGATGAATGCTATAATAAATTTGAAGTCTTAGGGGGGGCATTGTTTGAACTATAACATTATGGTTTACAACTGTTGCTTCTATTATGAGGAGGATAAAAAGCGACTCTGAAGCTTGATCTCTGTCATAGAAATGGATTAATATTTCAGTCTTCAATGTGGGTCAAGTGTATGATTCTCCCCAAAGCAATTCACCATGATTAATTTTTATTATGTGGGCATTCAGATTCTCTTTATATTCTTATGTATTTTATTCCCCTACTGAATCGCCCCTTAAAATACTATAACTTAGATTTTTCACATGACAGCAGACACACAGGAGTTTTAGATTCTTGTAAAAATTTTAATAAAACCTCACGGAAAATAGCCTTTAAAATTTATTTTGCCTCAAAAATTGTATGAGTAACTTATAAAATACTAGAAACCCTAGTCATTACATTGATAATATTAAGTTAGTTTACTGAAAAACAATGTTGAATATTATAATATTTTAATTGCCAAGTAATATGATATTTTAATTTCCCTATGATTAAGTAATTAATCATTGAGAAAATGTACTCTGTCACTGGGGAAAAAATGGCAGTTGCATAAAGTTGTAGTTTTTAAGGTCTGCTTTATCTGAAAGGAAGAGATTACTACCTAAGAAAAGCAAGACTTCTCTGTTGTTTTTATTATGTTTATCTAGACTATAATTTTTCACATATATATGCAAGATGCTAATAACTACATAACTTTGAGGAAAGACAATTTTTTTGGACTTTTAATTGATATTCTATTTTTTTCTTTCCTCAGAAGGAAACTGAAAGTTGTTTTGTTTGTTTATTTGTTTGCTTTTGAGGTATTGGGGATTAAACCCAGGGCCTCCTGCATGCTGGTCACGTGAAGCCCTGAAACTTTTAATGTGTAAATAATTTCATGTATTGAGATTTTTCCTTTAGTGCTTTTATTTTTCCCTATACTCTGAGAAATTTAAGGACTTTCAAGCTACTAAATTTTAGTACTTACATTAATAATTCCTACAAAATATTTGTAGGAGTCATCAAGTCTTAAGTCTTATCCTTGTGTTCATTTTGCAAGTGATTGTTGATGGCCTACTGCATGCCAATCAGACATCAGTCATAAATTTAAAGGAGTCATGACTTCTACTTGCAGGAAGCTCAGACATCCAGCTTAGGCAATTACATGGAAAGAAATAATAATGGTTGTTGGGTCAGGGATAGGGAGATTACTTGATATTTGGTGCCATGATATATAATTCAGTTTTCCTATGCAGCAGAATTGAAATCTGGCTGCCCTTTAGAAAAATTTGGGCTGCTTTGCCGGGCATGGTGGCACACACTTGTAATCCTAGTACTTGGGAGGCGGACACCAGAGGATCCGGGTTCGTGGCCAGCCTCAGCTACTTAGTGAGGCCCTCTGCAACTTGGTGAGAACCGGTTTCAAAATAAAGTATAAAAAATAGGGCTGGGGGTGTAGCTCGGAGGTAGAACGCCCCTAAGCTCACCTCATACCAACTAAATAAGAATCTCAAGAGGTGAATGAAACCAACCCATTGGAATTTTTAAAATGTCCCCCAGGTGATCATAGATTCTAATATCCTTCCAGGTTGAATTCTGTGAGGCTAGAAATAAGAGCCTAAATAGAAGATTCTGGGGAGGGGAGGATGTAAAGGAGAGGTAGGAGGGGGATTCCAGGGAGACAGTCAGCTGTGGTTATGCATAGGGATTTAGATTTAGATAGAACCTGTTTCCTATCATCCAGGCTCTACCTCTGTAATCCTGTGATTGTAGATAAGTTCACTATCTCTGGGAACATTACTGGTAAAACTGGGGATCTTAAAACCCACTTCACAGGGTAGATAGTAAGTGTAAATAAGATAGGAATGGCAGCATTTCCACAGTACCTGGCTCATACAGTGAGTCATCATTAGGATCATTTAAAGATGGCTGAAATGATGGACAGGATCAGATAATAATTTGTTCTTGGGTTTGGATTTTATGTTGAAAATAATGAGGAAATACTGAAGATTTTTAAGAGCACATTACATAACCAAATTTGCATAAGTAAAATTCTAGTTAGCTAAGTGTGGGACAAATTAGAAAGTATAGTAGAAATGGGAGTGAGAAGACAAGTTGGAAGATTATTATAACAATCCATGTGAAAAAGAGAAAAAGCCTATAATGAAAACGTGATCAGAAGAGTAGAAAAGAGCAAGTAAATGTGACAGTGACATGCTGGGTGACCAGTGAAATTTGATCAGAAATTAGTTGTCTTTTGGCGGGAGGGGTGAAGTCATAAGTGACTGTCTTCCAAATGCCTTGTTTGTATGGCTTGATGGACGGTGCAGCAGGAAGGGGATATGAAAAGAGAAACAAAATTAGGAAAAGATGACAGTCATGTGGATGTCATATTTGTGATTACAGCAATAGCCAGGAGACGGTGTCCAAAGTTAGCTATGTTAATATAATGGGGATCACTTAACTACCACACTTGAAGATTGCAAACTGAAATAAACAGAGGTACCTGGGCATGATGATTTAGAGAGAGGGAACCCCCAAGGACAGCATCCTGCATAATATTTATTTTTAGAAAGGACAGGAGAAGACTCAGTGGAAGGAGGGAGGCCTGGGTAAAGCTATAAAAAGACAATTACTTATATATTGTTGTTGCTAAGATTAAAAGACCAGTAATATATTTCAATATGTAAAGAGTTGTCAAGATGCTGAAGAAATCAGTCTGAAGAGAGTTCTCCTAATGGAAATAATAATCAGAAGTTTACAACATCGGCATCTCCTTAGACCCTACAAGTGAGGAAGCATGATGAGAGATTTCATGCATTACACATATGTTCCCTGAGCACCGACTCTGAACACAATACTAAGCCAAGCAACCATTAGATGTGTTGAGTGAAAACTAGGCAAACTGATACCCTCATGAACTATATCCCAGGAAAAGCAATGTGCCAAGGATTCATCACTGCCTCCAGTTTTTATTTTCAGTTTGGAAATTTTGTAGGCTGTTAATATGTTTTTCTTTGTGCTTTTACTTTATTTCAGTGATAACATTTATAGTTTTTATAGTAAAATGTATTGTAATTCTTTGAATCTGATGTGTGTCCAAGTTTCCTGGTCTGTATCATTCACATAAAATAATAGAGTGCTGAAAACTTCAAATGCTGTGGGGAGAATAAAACTAGTTAAAAATGATGTGCACATAAAGGTAGGTAAGTCTTAATGGTATTATTTATAGTGGTAGTGATATTGTTTCTTAAATTATCCGTAGCTTAGTCTCCAAACATTGGTATTTGTTCCACAGCCATTCGTCTCTATGTCCTGGTGCCTAAGGTGGTTGTACATCAGCTAGGTATTCAACAAATGTTTGTTAAAGGAATGGGTAGGTAAATAAGATATTTTGCAATATGGCAAAGTAGGGCACTTTGCTCCTAAAGGTTATTAAAAAGTTCTAGTCCAATTGTTGCATTAAATTTAAAAACACATGTTAACTATTTTGGCCATCTTTTTATGTTGAGCATATGCTTCATAAATGATATTCCTTTCCCTTTCAAGTTAATGATCAATTAAAAGGCTTATTGGTTGCAAGTATAATCTTTTGTGCACAAGTATATAATGGAGGGAATGCAGAATCTCAAATTAAGATCAGGATAACTTTGATCAGAAGTCTGAATAATTTTAAGCACTTAAATAATTCCTACCAAACAGACTGAAACACAACTTGATTTCTCAGATACTACATTTTAAATCATTATCATAGAGTATTAGCCTTTGTGAACAGAATAAGATGTTGGAAATAACAACAACTTTCATATTTTATAAATAAGAATAAGTACAGGCTCTGGAACCCAACTGGATTTCAAACTTGACTTTGATAATTAATTGGATAACTATTCTGGATTTATTGCTTGCCTGTTCTCTGCCCGCTTTGTAATCTGAAAAATGGGTATACTAATATATTTATTCAATAAAACAGTTGTGATTATTAAATCAGTTAATATATGTTAGACGGTTCAAACAAAAATTGAGTAAAGTGACCTACGAGTGTTAATGTTAATGATGATGATTATGATATTAATCTCAGAGAGGGCTGAGATACCAGTCAAAGCAGCAAATAAGGGTGGTTCTCTTAAAGTATGGCAGTGTTTCTCTCATATCTGGGCTGTAGGCATAGCTTTATATGCTAGTGAAAATCTACTTGTATTTGCTCATACTTTTTAAAATGACCTGCAATGACTGAGAAAAACCGTGTTATTAATTTGGTCCAATAATAATAATAACAAATTTTAAGCGTGAAATTTGAAAATATCCCTGCCCTTCAATGCCCACTTGTACTATTTTTATCATCTCATATTAATCATTTTCTTTATAGCACTTGCCCATGCGTGACATTATTTATTTATTTTTTGCTCACTCATTTGTTCAGCTGCTCAATTGGAGAGTAAATCCAGGGTGGTAGGAACTTTGTCTTTTTCCACTTGAATGCAGAGGGCCCAGAAGAGGCCTCGGACAATGTAGGCCCTGATAAAACATGCTGGGTGAATGTGTTGTCAAATACTGTGACCCAGTGGTGACCCTTTTATGGGCGGGTGAAGCTGATCTGAACTGTACTGAGCTGAGAGTGAATTTGTTCAGGCTTAAGTTCCAACTCCTATGTTAGACCAGGTATTTTACCTTGCTTAATCTCAGTATTCTGGTCTGTATAATTAATATAACTAACATAATACTGCAGACATTTAAACTTATGGTGAGGACAAGTGAGGTCATAACTGAGTATATATAGCAAGCACTTACTTGTCAATGTTATTATCAATCGTGTAATAACATTTCTACTTAAATCACCCATAGTTGGGAAAGTTTATTCATATAATATTTATTAAACATCTGGGTTTTAGATATTTGTATTCCTGAAGTTTAAAAAGTGCTGAAAATATTGCACGTGACTTTATCTTGATAATATTCAAACAATTCCCTACTCCTCATTTTATTATAAAAAATAAATGTTGTATAATAACTTACTTCCCTGCTTCTCAAAGGATGGCCCTGGCACCAGCAGCATCAGCATTGTCAGTGATTTTAGAACTTCCTTTCACCAGTCACCTGCCCCTTCAACCCAGGTGATCTGTGTGCACTTTGTGTTGGAGATGCTTGTTCCAGGTGATATTTTTGAAGGGGGATAAATATTTAAGAATCACAGAGGAAATTAAACAAAACAAAACAAAACAAAACCTCTGCAAATATTCCCCACCAAGCCAAGAAAATCCATCTAACTTTCTAAGAAACACTAATTACAGGATAGGTCAATAGAGCATTGTTTAAATGGAGAGGAAAAGAGGGGGTTTAAAGTCACCATCTAACACAGGAGATTTATGCCCTATTACATAACATGGGATCACTTTGGAATAAGCTCTTACAAGTACAGGCAAAATTGTCCTATTATACACATTGTACCCTCTGTCCTATTGAGTAAATTATAAAAGTGCAAAAATATAATGACTATTACCAGAATATTTAATAAGGAGGATAAAATAATAATTTTTGAAAAACGATTCCCCAAGGGACTAAAGATTAGGATTAAAGTGAGAGTTAGAATAGCATAGAGGTAATTCAACATTTGATTAAGGACTTAATCTACTTATCTTTATTCAATTCAAGCTTTTTTCAAATTGTTAAGATTTGGTGAAATGAGAGTTATTTTTAGATGTTCTCACTGGAAGAGTATAAAAGATAAAGGATAAAAGGACCTACAAGATGAAGGATTTATGATAACATTGATGCAGAAACAATGGATTATGAAAATGATCACATTATATTCTGTAAATACCTTGAATTTGAAATGCCATGTCAAAATCCTCTGATATCTATGAAAAAGAAATGTTATAGTGGAAAGTGCCCAGGGCACCCTGTATGGAAGTATGGGAGGAGGCAGATAATGACCCCTGTGAAGAGATGGGGTGAAAAACTAAGAGAAATAAAGGGAAAGGCAAAAAAGACCAATATAGTTCTGACAATCGAATTGTGTTTGGAAAGATAAATTGGTCAATGGCACGGGAAGAAAAAAAAAGAAAAGAAAAAGAAAAAAACACAACACAAAACCCTTACAACTCCAGCACCCTTGAGTTCATAAATATGCCAGTATCCATTTTTTCATTATTAGGAGACAAGGCTGTGTCCTTTCCTTTGATGATGGTAACGAGTTCTATGACATTGCCACTTTGAGTTCTTGCTTCATTAGATTGGGTGACTGTTTATTTGAAATTGTAATGAAATATTTACTTTATAGAGCTATAAGGATTAACTGTGATAATTGAGTGAGGCTGATCCGGAGCTTTCTGTGTAATAGGTCCCCCTTGTTTGAATACAGAGTGCAGTGAGAAATGAAGGAGCAAGTGAGTGTCTTTCTGCCTGTCACTTTCTTTCTACATGTTGCTTTTTCTTCTGGAGATAAGTGGGCCTAATGCTGAACAAATACTGGAAATCAGAAGCCACTGAGAATCATTCGCCCCTCGCTTTCCCATGGCAGCATGATAGACGCTCCATCAAAGAACCCCCTCCTCTCAGCAAAGCAACAATTTTGTCACCACGAGCAAATCCAATTGAGAAGTCCCTTGGACTGAGAGGAGAACTCCAGTTGTCAGAATCAGCAAACAGAATGAAAAGAACTGAGAGGAGTAAATTGGCACCTGGGGCCTCCGTGGTAGCCCGTGATAGGCTGCGGCATTGTGTTGGGTAGACATTCAGCCATTTTCAGATATAATGGGAGAAATTAATGCAAATGAGTCAATGGAATGAAATCCATTTTAATGCAGATTTGAGGGACTATCCCAAACTGCTTGATAACAAGTCCCTTTAAGAAAAGGCTTACATTGTGAGGACTCATTTTTTCCCCATTTCTTCTCACTAGTGCCTCATAAGGGCCCTTTGTTCTCTAAGTAAACTCTTTCTAAACTATTGACATTGCTCATTTATGTGAATTTCAGATTTTTTTCCCTCCCCCCTGACAAAGTAGCCTTGGGTGATCTGGGAAAACGTTAATTGCAAGAGGACAAGGAAACCGGCTGAAACAAGAAATGCAATCATTAAGTGCAATGTTGCAGTTGTCCATGCCTCATTATAACATGCATACAAGGCAATAAAATGCATGTTTCACAAACAAATCTTTTGACAACTATAGTTCAAGAGCCTCCAGCTGTCCTGCTTTTTCACATCTATTTCTCTTGGTTTAGTAATCATTATTGAAGCTAAACTTTGGATCCCAGAACAGCCCCCTCGGATTATGCATGAAGCATAACAATTTTAGAGAGTAAGAAGTTTGTTTTAAAAATTTTTTTAATGTCTGTGGCCTTCCAAAGTTAACCGGAATTTCTCACTAATGTTTTGGAAATGACACTTAGTAATAATGAGGTGGGGGGGACAAGTAATTCAATCTCAACAGAGACATTCTTTCACAAACCAATATTTAGAAGATTTATCTCTGTAATGTAGTCTGTCTTTCCAAGAAAAAAGACACTAGTTGAAAACCTAGGACCTCATCTTCCACCTTTAAGTTCATTATGTTTATGCCGAACTAGAAATGCATCTGATTTTTTGTAAGAGACAAAAATAGTTAATCAGATGAAAAGGTCATCAAGTGGAAGTGCAGCTTGAAACTGGTGAACTGTCAGACTCGCAAATAAAGCAGCCAAAAAGGGGAGAAAAAAAAAAAGAAAGAAAAAAAAAAGGTAACAGATTCAGCATTGTCCAAAAGTTCCAGACCAGTGATTAATGTGTAAGATAATGGACTTGGGAAATGAGTAAACACTCCCCATGCTCCCTGCTTTGTGCTTGAACGACTTGATGACAAGGGCAGAGCAAGGTGAGAATTTAAACAGGACCACGAAAAAAAGACAAAGACTAGCAGCAACCCAATGCCAGAGAGGGGAGTTGACTGGTATGCACCTCCAAGGTGCATAGTAACTTCCTTCAAAGCAGGCATTAACAGTGTACTAATTTAAACTTCAGCAGGGGCAAGGAGTTACTGGTGGAAATTATATGCCACTCAGTCATCCTTTTTAATCCATCAGATATTTATACTCTCACCCCTTTTCATTTATTTGTTATTAACTTCAATAGGTCCATTAAGAACTTGGACACATATTCCTGTACAGATAAATCATCCTTGGGGAGAGGGGATACTGTATTTTGATGAGATGTGCATTTCAAAGGTATTTCCGGTTATTATTTAAATAATTATACAGCCTTTTAGGGTGTTTTGCGTGTCTTAGCAGCCCCTCATCACTTGAGGTTATACTTTCATGATCATCATGAAGGCTTTGTGTATGGATGTAACATTTATTTCCAGGAAATAAATAGCTGCAGAGCACAGATATTTTACATTTTTAAAGCAAACTTTTTTTTTTCGCAGTTCTGGGGATTGAACCCAGGGGCATTCTACCTGTGAGCTACACCCCCAGCCCTATTTTTTATTCTTTGTTTTGAAACAGGGTCTCCCGAAGTTGCGGAGGGCCTCACTAAGTACCTGAGGCTGGTCACTAACCTGGATCCTCTGGTCTCAGCCTTCCAAGTACTGGGATTACAAGTGTGCGCCACCACAACGGCTTAAAGCAAACTTTTTACTCTCTAAAATTGTTATGGCTCTTGCAGAATATGAAGGGTTGTTCTGGGAACCCAAAGTTTAGCTTCAATAATGATTACTAAACCAAGAGAAATAGATGTAAAAAAAAAAAGTAGGACAGCTGGAGGCTCTTGAACTATAGTTGTGGAAGGCCTGCTGTGTTTTGCTTCCGGATTCTCACTCCCTGTGTTTCTTTAGGCACCCACAGAGAGGTTTGCATTGGTCTGTTTACACTATTATTAGTTTAAAATACTAATTTTGTCATTCTTTTACTTGAAAGTCTATTTCTGCTTCTGCCAATCTGTTTTCAATGAACACATCACACCTGACACACATTGAGCGTTTATTAGTCTCTAAAGAAAAACTGGCAGCTTCTCTGGACAGATGTTCCCCCCACCTTAAACAGTGTTGAGTGAGCGTTGAGTATTCACCATGAAGAGACTGGCTGTTCCCAGCCCTGAATATCTGTTCTGCTCTCAGGTGATAGTATCTTTAGTGGCCCACTTAAAAATAATTGAAATTGTCATATTGGTTATGAATTTTGCAGATAATATTCATAGACTTTCTGTTAATCAAAAAGTTTATCCTTATGTTTCTATGTATTTGGTAAATTTAATACTGAATTTAGAAAATTTGAGATTGGCTCTCCCGAAATCTGCTTCATTGAGTCACATCTAAAAGGGATGATGGTATAGAAATTCCATCATGATTATCAACAACTGACTTGTTATTTTCAAAGCACCTTTAACAATCTTTTCAGTTGTCCAACAACAGACTTGTGAGGTTGGTCTTACTTATTACACCCATTTCAGCGATTAGGAAAAATGGTCCCTAGAGAGGTTAATTGACTTACTCAGGCTGGACAGTAAGAACTCTATGGAGTAAGGACTTGGACACTGGTCCATTTATTTTACTAAAGCCTCAAAGAAAATGCTTTAAAAAAATCAAATCATTTCCTTATATTGCTCTTGATCTAGTGCTTATGGCATTTAGAGCATTAAAACAGTTTTTCTTAATTTTCATTTTGATCCTGAGTCTTGAATTACTATGTATTGATTTAGGTGATATTTTAACATTTAATTGAGTGCATGTTTATTATGAGTTACTGAGGCATAATATTAATTATTCAAGCTAAATAAACTATTTTTGCTTTATGTCAATAACAAGCCCTTTCAAAAAAAAATCTTCAAACGTGTGTTACATTTTTACTGGAACTTTTAATACCTATTGCTCATGTTTTATGCATTGAATTTTACTTAACAAGAAATCAAACAGTGGCAATATATGAGTTTTTTGTTACAAATTTATGTGAGCCATTGTTTCTTCTCATCTTTTAGATTCACTATGTCATTCTCACAAGTGAAAAGCAGCCAGGTGAGCATATAACCCAATTTGATATCTCTGTGATGATCAGATATTCAGTGTTTTTTGGTTTAAAGCAAACTTTCTAAATATGCTATGAGAGTTCTGAGTAATTGTCCTTTAGACTATTGATTCTCATTTTCAGATCACGCTATAAAATACACTGGGCTCCTAAAGTTTCTAATTTATATTTCTATCCTAAAGATTATTGCTTTGTATTATAATCATCCCTTTTTAAATCAATCTTCTCCATAAGACTGTGAGTTCATAGGGTTAGAGGGACTTGGCCCTACCTTGATCCTTCTTTCTTTGATTCCTAAGACAGTCTCTAGGACAGAGTTGCCATTCAACAGAATGTCTTTAAAATATTTTTTTCTGACTGTTTTGAAAACCAACCCTCCACCATAACCTAAGTCCTTTCAGAAATACAAATTTTGGAATGACAAATGACAGGAGTGAATGTTAAACACTGTGAACCCAGAGCTATTAGGAAATAAAAATGGAATCTCTGGAAAGTGGAGTCCCAAGTACATTGTTAAATAGCTTAACTTTAGGCATTTAGGTTTTTTGAATTTAGAAATTTGCTGGGTGTAGTGGCACATACCTATAATCCCAGTACTTGGAAGGCTGAGACAGGAGGATCTCAAATTTGAAGCCAGTCTCGGCAACTTAGTGAGATACTCTGCAACTTAGTGAGACCCTGTTTCAAAAATAAAAAATAAAAAGGACTGGGGGTGTAGGTCAGAGGTAGAATGCTATTGGATTCAATTCCCGGTACCAAAAATAAGTAAGTAAATAATTTTTAAAAATGTAACGCTTTTCTAGGCATTACTTTATATTTAGCATTTTCAATATTTTGTCATCTCAACTAATACATTCATGGTCTAGATTGAAATTATATCACACTATTTTGCAATAGTATAATTATTTAAAAAGTAAGGGTTTGCATACATCTGTTTTTAATGCTATGATTAAAATAAGTATTTCTGAAATTCAGGTAAAAGGAGAAAAGTCAGTAAGGGGTAGGTCCAAATTAATTCGAGGACTTCATATACAAACTTGTCCTCCTTTTTAGTCATTAATTTCTGGAAAGAAATATCTCACATTTTTAAAGATACATGTGTGAAAATAGATGGCCATATTACTTCCTCTTAATCTATGTAATTCACAATTTTAATACATTAATTCCAGCCCAAGCTCTACTATTTATTAGCTCCAGAACTCTGAATATCTGCATACCATTTACAAAACTAGCAAATTAGACCCCACTTAGAAACCATCTTAGCTCTACCATAACTGGGACCTTGGGCCAGCAATTCACACTGTTGAACCTCAGTTTCCTCTGCTGAAGTTGGAGAGAGTTAAGATTAATTGCTAGCTTTGGTCAGAGTAATAGAATTGATACCAGTTTGGTCTGGACCTCTGATGTAGAATTTCAACTTGAAGTAGACATTTCCTGTGAAAAATAGCTTTTCAAATTGCTTATCCCTCATCATGTTCTGCTCATGAGTGCCATGTTTAAACCCCTAACTATATAGCAACATTAGTGTTCAAAATATCTTACTGTTTCCTCAACTCATGTATGATAGGTTAATAAATATCCATAAACTAAAAAGAAACTTTTTGTTATGCCATACTTCATTAAGCTCTGCTTAAAAACAAATAACAACTAAAGCTAGGAAAGCTGGAGAGAGATTACTGGTAACTCTTTGGAATACTGTTATTCAGTATTAACCAAGTAGTGTTTCCAGGCAACATCAGGGTATAGCTACCCTGATGATGATAAAACAAAACTGATAGACAAAGTTAATCATTTTTCTTGTTCATTTTCAATGAGAAGAGTAAGAGATAATGTATTTCATGATTACTTTTTCCTGGTTTTTTGCTCTTCTACTGGATAAAAATAGAATAATATCAAAAGTGATATATATGAGCAAATGAAAAATGATATTTCACAAGTGGTAATGTATTTGTGTTATTATTCAACCTCTGTTTTTATTTTGTTCATGATTCACCTGCTACGAGTTACCAGATATGGTGATTTTCATGTTTTGCACAGTTTGTGATGTGCTATATCTTTGTAACATTTTTTTTCTGGTCATGTCTAAAAGATATAATTTGGCCTATATTTGTCTTTAATTGTTTGAGAATTTCATGAAATACTTTAGGAAATGTGAGACACCCTAGGGTATTACAAAATTTGGACTGGAAAACATTGGCCCAAAGAATGGTTACTAAATTCCAACAGCTGTTGGGTCAACGGGATAAGTCATTTAACCTCAATAAACCTCATTTTCCTCATCTGTAAGGCAAAACTCTTAGTGCTGACCTACTTCATCACTCAGGTTGGCAGCAGCTAGAAAAATATTGGGAGTGAGCATTTGGCCTTCCCCCTAAAGTATTAACTCCCATATCTCCTAAGAACTTCCCATACCAACAGCACAGATACTTCATTGCATGACATTGGAGAAGGAAATGGAGGTAAATTATTATTTGTAGTTGGATAGGAAGGAGCCAGGAAGCCAGTCTCACTTTTATGGGTATTAATTGAGGGTCTCCATATCAAGACCCATGGGTGGAGCCAGAAGGGAAAGAGACATGATGGGAGAGGAAACACTGATCAAGGAGCTGGCTGTGAATTCCTCTATCTCAAAGCTTTAATAGATCCATCTTGAACTTTGCTTTAGGAAACAGATATTTATTTCATCAAAGTAGTATATGAAGTTAGAAATGAGAGAAAAATAAAAGAAATAGTCAAGTGGATGATGTACAGAGTACATTAAAGAAGAAAATCAACAGTCAAAGCAGCATTAGGTGTCTTCTGATTTAGTTATGTTATTTTTTTATCTCCTTGCACTTGTGGCCTAAACCAACTAGAATATTTTAACATTTAGTCATTTATACTTTGACTGTGGCATGAGAATTACTTTATATTACTTTTGGATGATATGTACACATAGGCAGCTAATATTTCTTGTATAGTGGGTTAGTGCTTTGGGCAGTTTTAGAGGTAGCTGATCAGAGTGACTTTAGTTTTTAAAAAGGAAATATGGAATAATACTAAAAAGAATAAACCGCTGCAGATAACTGAGAATTGATTATATTTCAAATACTCAAAATATGGAAAGTTTGAAAGCCCTCTTCCACTTACAGAGGGTGTAAGGTAGGCTGGGAGTGAAATATTGAGTACAATTTTCTTCCTACTATTACTAGAACAGTGTCAGCAATCTATGAATGTTTGTGTATTTTTGGACTTTGGATATACCAACTCTGTTATTTATATATCTAGATAAAATGATAGATGAAAAATACTTTAAAAAAACTTGCATACTTACTGCCTTAAGCTATTACCTCTGCAAGCAGATGTTGAAGTAAAGATTAGCCTTTTTTTGCATGT